>JAGDQP010033656.1:0-20549 GCA_022664845.1 Lepisma saccharinum | reverse complement strand
AGATAATTATTTGTACATGAACTCAATTCGTTTTTTTAAAATTTGTTTGGCATCTCATGCTCAGACTGAGATAAGGTAGGGAAACGGATGTTGGAAGATAGTCAACCAGGGCCTAATTTGTATAATTTGTAGGTACTATCCTGGTATTTGCTTCGTGCGACTGAGGAAAAAATGGAAAAGAGCTTTATTCTTTTCTTCGTTGCTTGTGAACTTCTTAACAAACTGGTCAAAAAAGTCTCTTCCCATTTATTCCACATGGAAATAAGGATTTCCATCCATCCCTATGGACTGAAAAGCCAAATTACTAAGGCGCATTTGTTCCTGAGTTCTACTTTTTATTTTACCGACTTAATACTGAAAAACTTCTTTCAACACTCATTGTAATTTACAGAAATGTGAAAATGCAATAATTAACGTACAATTATAATCCTTGCACACCTCAATGTGAAACGTTTCTTCCACAACTCCACTCTCTCTCTCTCTCTGTCTCTCTCCTAGAGGGGAGAGAGAGAGATCCAACTTCCTCGCAATCGTAGCTCCCTTCACAATTGCATACACAATAGACACAAGCCAGCGATTATTAAATCGAAGCCTTCCTCCTAAGAAGCCTCCCACGCGCAAATTAGGTGAGTATTGAAGAGTACAGTGTTTGAGCCAGGCTAGCCGAGGAAAATAAGAAATCCTGCCTACAGGGTTGGAAAATGCACTTAAAAATTGTAATTTTGCAAACATTTTCTATTCGGATTTTTTTTTTCACTTTCATTTAAATTATTATCACTCATGCAGATTACAACACTTCTTTACAAGCTCAGGATTCAATGGTAGCCCAGATAGCCCAAAGTATATGCCACTGGTTTTTTCTGATAATTCGAAAAATATATGATGTAATTCCAACCTTACTCATAGACAGTATTTTTAATACACAAGCTACAAAGTAATGAGTTACAGAGCGCTGAAACCGAAGTTTTCGTGATCCCGACATAGGGGATCTCATGACCCGGTCTGAAACTTGATCCGATTGACTCGGTGAATCATTCTTGGCCCAAATGACCAGCTGACAGACTGCGACCCGTCAACTCGATTATTGAATCTTGACCCCGCTGACTCTGTAACCTTGTCTTAACCCGATTTAATCTGTTTTTTTGTTTTTGTGGATTAAATCCAACAGTGTTTTCAGTTGTAAAATCCACAAATCCATTCATAATAGTCTTTGCAACGGGGTGGGGAGTTCCACATTTCCGTGGATTTTTTGTTATTTCCGGTGATATAAAATTATTTCCATATGTTATTACTATTGTTAGGAACGTCTCGGCGTCGTGGTTTTATGCTCGGGGAGGGGGGTAAAAGCCCCGTCCTCGGTCACCTCTGAAGACACACTGTTCAAACGCAACACAAGAAAAGAATTAAAGCTCTGTTTTCACTCCCGGCCACCGGGTCAGGCAGGGTCACAAACACAGACCCGGTCCAAACCTCGACCCAGTGACCCTTTTCAATTCTATTTACATATACTAATAACCCAAGAACAAAAAGAATAATAGCAATTGGGCAATGGGTCATGATAGACCAAATGAATCACTTATTTTAATCTAAAAAATCGAGAAACTACTCAATGTAAATAGTACAAATCTTTTGTCCCTTTGCCCAGAAACGTAAACTCAGCTTCCGCGGTCTAATGGTTGCGGTCGCTGATTTCGAATCAGTACTGTGGAGTTGCCAGGTGCTTCGAGCTCTGCTCACGTCGTCCCTCTTGTCTGAGATTTCGCAAGGCGTTTCTCAGTCCCACCAGGCAAACACCTCGAATATAAATTCTGTGCGATTATCTCTTCCACGACAAGAGCAATATAATTAGATGTGAAAGATTGTAGATTTGAGGTGCTGTAAATTTAATTTAAATACAAAAAAAAATCATAAATTTAAGTAAACAGAATTCTAATTCGAAATATCTGGAGAATATTGCATATAAGAACGGTTTTCACTTTTTTTTTAAAATCAAGAAACTTCAATTCATGGTACGAAGACAGCAACGCCATAAGCTCATCGTTTGTCTGAAGAATGACTACCCTCGACAAGCACTCCTCCAGTGCCAGGGAAGAAGACTGTAGCACCCTGTGCCTTGTTTTGTACCATGTCGACATTCGTCAGGTGAAATTGAAGAATACCGTGGAAAATGTACAGTCAGTATGGCCGACTACAGGACTTGAATCTGTTTCCATTCCCAGTACCGATAGATAGTCTGTCCTATAAGAATAGTATTTTTAAAAAATATAGTATTTTTTAAAATACTGAATACGCAATACATTTTTAAAACAATTCGTACTAAAAACTTAAAAATAATTTTGTTTATGCATGAATAAAAAGAAAACCATGGGGCGCTCTCTCGTGTACAGTAACTTTATAAATTCTTCAATTGGCGCGCCCAATGCTTTTATTTATAGTCATGCATAAACAAAACTATTTTTGACATTCTTTTCTTTAGTTCACAAACGTTAATTTAACTCATTTCCCGTCGTTATACAATGAAATTTTGCACAGCAATGTAAGTCGGGTGACAATATAATATTCCACTGTTACTTTAATATATTTCTGTACGTATATTTATGTATTTTAAAAGTATATTTTAATATTTTTTTAAATGGACTTCTTTATCCTAAAATAAATAAAAGCATACAACGGTGTTGGGTTTTGACTGGTTGCAGAACACTTTAGGATTTGAGGCACACAACATTAGCTTGTGGAAAAGTATCCAACACCGAAATAACTCAAAAACAAATAATAAAAAACTTTTTAAAGACATTCCTCTCTTAAACAATCATCATATTCAGCCGTTTTCTATCCACTGCTGGATGAAGGCCCCCCTTTTCTTTCCACATTTCTCTTAAACAATACGTACTAAAAAATAATTAAAAAAAATTGTTTATGCATGACTAAAAAGAAAAGCATGAGGCGTGCCAATCCAAGAATTTATTAAGTGACTGTATATGAGAGCGCCCCCATACTTTTCATTATAGTCATGCATAAACAAAATTGTTTTTTTTTATTATTACGAATTGTTTAAGAAAAGTATGTCTTTAAAAAGTTTTTTTATAATTTATTTTACTTTTTAGTACGAATTGTTTACGAAAAAGTATGTCTTTAAAAAGTTTTTTTTTAAAGTTATTTTGGTGTTCGGGTGTTCGTTTTTTTCGAGTTATTTCCTCAAACTGATCTTGTAATCCAAATCCTAAAGTGTTCTGCAACCCGTCAAACTCAAGATCGTTGCAGGCTAGTATTTATTTTAGGATAAAGAAGTCAATTCTAAAAATATTAAAAATATGCTTTTAAAATATATAAATATATGAAAGTAACAATGGAATATTCTATTGTCACCCGACCTACGTTGCTGTGCAAAATTTCTTCATTGTATGACGTCGGGAAATGAGTTAAATTAACGTTGCAAAATTTGAGAACACCACGAACCATTGTCAACTTGGCCAACTTTATTTTTATATAACTTTGGACTTCGGCCTCTAGTAACTTTGGACTTTGGCCCATCACGTTTCGCCCCTTAGCTATTAAAATCCACACCCATGCCCCTGCCGGGACTCGAACCCGGACCTTCGAGCCGTTGGCCTACCGCCGCAGACCGCACAGCCACCCGGCCGACCACGAACCATTGTGAACTAAACAAAAGTCTGTAATAATTATTTACAATGCGACTGAATTAAAGAAAAGTATGTAGAAAGGACCAAACTGAAGATAATTAGAAGTTCGTACACTCAGGAACAAATTACTTATAGGTTGTTAAAGACAATGAATATATCAATCAATGACGAATTCAAGATGCCAGATTGGGAGTTAAAGGAGCCACTAAGTTTGACGCATAAAAGGAAACTAAGCCGAGAAGCCGTAGGACAATGGTAGAACATTTGCGGAGCATTCAGAAAGTCCCGTGAACGATCCAAGCGGCTGCTCATCCTGACTGAGCTTTTCCCAAGGTTTTCCTCAGTAACATTAGGCAAATGCCGGGATGGTAACTAGAAACTAGAACCTGGCCAACTACCTTCCTACAATATCTTGCCCATGTTATCTTGTCCTGAGCCGGAGATGCCTTAGGACATAAAAAATTCAAATTCAGATGATAACTATTGTCTAGTTCTGAGTTCTGCAGCCGCGAGGGAGGAGTCGTAGCGTGATCACGGGTGATAAGACACTTTTAATAGCCAATGCGAGGTAGGTAGTGAAAGCGTGAGTTGTCGCTGGTTGGTTGTGCACTTCCCACTTCACCCCGCGCGCGAGCCAAGATCCCTCTCAGAGGTCTACAGAACTCGGAACTGCACAATACAGTCTGATTCTTTACAGAAGAGCTATATCCACCTACTTATTGTCTACTCTCTTATCAAGAATTGTTTGTACTTTCATTTGTCGTGTACTTATGCGTTCGGACCCAAAGAAGAGTTACGTATTTTTCGAGAAAGAATGCACAAATTTAAGCGAAGATATTTTCACTTAAATGGGTTGTGCCATAGATCTTCCGTTAATAAATTACGGTAAAATTGAAAGAATTTTTACAAAGTACTGGCAGCTGAGGACAATTTTGCGGGTTTCAGCCCAATTATGTTTCCAGTACTTCCCGAATTGTCGTGCATATCGTGTGTGTCGTGCACGTGTCGTGATCAAAATTAAAACTCATTTAAGGCAATTATAAGCAAAGGATTTTATTGACATTTCCTACCCCGATCACGGGATACCTGAGGTATTAGTACGCTTTCTCTCTGTGCGCGTGGTCACGGGTTTACGTTCCGCCGGGGTCCATTGAACGGAGTAGTTCGGAGTTTACTTCACGAAAAAATTGTCTCGTCCTTAAAAGCTCACCAGTTCGTTTAGGACGTAAATATCAATTTTGAAAAAACATGTCTTATCCGGGACTCATCCACATGCGATTTTGTTACAAGATTAGTAAATTTTAGATTAAAATATCACTGAAGACAAAAAAAATAGTTTATATAAAATGTTGAGAAACTAAAATGTTAGAGAATCAAATCAAACTTTCCCGCCTGAAATTGGTGGTGGGAGGGATAGCCAAACAGCTACCTAAACTTAGCTAAAAACCCTTTCTTACTAATTACAAGCATTTGTTGTTAGAGCATGTATAAAAGGTAGCTAAACCTCTGCATACACACAAAACAAAAAGTTATGGACTTTTGTAGCTAAATTAGTATTTAAACTTTAAAATAGCTACTTTTAGCGCCAAAGTATCTTATTTGGCAACCCTGATGGGGTTTTAGCCTACCAGGAGGTTTTTATTCGCGGATAGGTCGGGACATCGAGTCCCTATTTCCGATTTGTTCTTTAAGTAGCTCCCCATTTGACATCACGCTGTTGGTTCAGTACCGAAATTCCCGCTCCTAGCAGGGGACTGAACTCGAGACCGCAGATATAGAAAGCTAGCACTTTAACTGCTAGGCTTAAAATGAACACTTGCCTTCGATTACAGCCTTCAACGTACCTATTTACAGTGATTCCACCAGCCCCCCCCCCATGTGGGGCGTGTCACTCCTCAAATTCTCGACACCTCCCAAGTTTAATTTTTTTTTGCAAGGAAACATCAATAGAAACCGTGCAAAACTTTACTTACACCCTCCCAATTTTGTCTTTACACTCCCTAAAACTTGAAAATCCTGGCGGAAACCCTGCCTATTTGTACACTCGGGTTCATAGAAAATGGCTGTTTGGTAACCTTCTAAGTCCAATAATTTGCACAACTGTAAAGAAAATTTCGCGCTATTCAGTTCAAAATATAAAGTACATTCACTTGAACAAGGAAGTAATGAGTACTTCTGTATTGGAAATAGATAGATAGACAAATAAATATATTTATTATTATTATTATTATTATTATTATTATTATTATTATTATTATTATTATTATTATTATTATTATTAACATTCTAAACGATCTGTTAAGCTTCTGAGGACAGGATCTACAACTTCGTGAAGTGGGCTCCAAACCATTGGTTGGACTTGAACCAGCGATAATTTATAGAATAAAATAAAGATACAGAATATAATTGATAAAAAAGAAAGAAAGAGAGAGAGAGAGAGAGAGAGAATGAAGAATTCTTTCTGACCCACTTTCCGAAGTCAAAAAACTGCATGAACAAATATGGATTGGAACTGTTGTGCGTGATCTAATATCTACGAATGTAGTCGCTCACTTCTAAAACCGCATCATTTGGTCCTCCCTCGCCCTCCCCTGGCATCCGTTGATCGCAAGACAAAGTAATATTCAATGATGAAAAAGATAACGAAAGTAGTTATTTTTATGGTAGGAAAATGTCCACATTTCTTATTCACAATATAAAGATTGTTGTTTCTTTCTGTTTTTTTTTTAACGGACATTATTAGAGGAAATGCACATAAAAAACATGCACCATATTTATGTTTTAAGCCAGTATATTTTCGTGCATGTATGCATTAAATGCTCGCAGTTTGACTCTTCTCCCCCCACCCTACCTCTTCCTATTCGCCATTGTCTTCAGACAAATGTTTGAAACTGTTCACCATAAAACAAAATTTCAAGAATGTCCATTAAGTTCCACAGCCCAATTGGACGGCAAGTGGAAAAACAGTACAGCCTGTTTTCAGGTATCTGCAAAGATAACTGTAGCTAGGGATTCTGTCATTATAACATGCCAAAGAGACCGTGGTGGCTCAGTAGGTAGAGCGCTCACCTTTGGTGCTAGGGGTCGTCGGATCGATCCCTGCTCGTGCCATGAGGGCTTTGTGGTGGATAAACACCGTGTGTGTGGGTTTTCTTGGGGTGCTCCCGTTTCCTCCCACTTTCTTCATTCCACCTATTCATCCCATCATCATCCATACGACCTGAGACAAAGTTGCCTAAAGGCCTTAAAATAAATTCAAATTCAAACATGCCAGAGCTGAAACGTGTTATCGGGTCAATCATGTTATACGGGTCAAGTTTTGGAACGGGTCACCTTCTGACCCGGTGACCTAATTTAGATCCGGTAACTCGGGGGACAATGGAATTTCTAAAATAATTTCCTTGAGTTTGAACAGTGTTTCTTTCAGGGGTCACCAGGACCAGAGGTGTTACCCCCAAAGCACCAACATTACGACGCCGAATTTCCCAGTTAATGATATTTCCCAGACGGGCTCAATCGGGTCACCGGGTCACTAGGTGACCCGGTTTCAGCTCTGTAACATGCATTAGATTTGCAGACAACATGGTTCTCATTGCAGAGAAAGAAGCCTAATTTAACAGCATGTTGAGTGGCTAGAGGGAAACTGTGAGGACATGGCATGAAGATCAACGATAAGAAAACGAAAGGAAAGGCAATTGCAAGAAATGAAATTACAGCAAACATGAAATCAATCGGGAACCACCTCTTCGATCTGAATTAACGATACGAGTTTGAACTCGTCTTTCCGAGAGCTTTCCAACAACACCTCAACCACTTTCCTAGCCCTAGTAGCTCCAAAGTTGAAAGTTGTCGACAGACGGACAGAGCGGGTGCAAAGGCTAATTCACACATACGGTGAAGTGCCCATGCCGTTCCCCTGCCATGACCGCGACCACTCACACATAGGGTGCCGTTCCCATGTCGTGCTTTCTACACCAGCCAAGGATGAATTTAAACGGGAAGAGGTTATTGCGTAAGACGGAACTGTTGGGGCATCGC
This sequence comes from Lepisma saccharinum, assembly GCA_022664845.1. Classification (NCBI taxonomy): domain Eukaryota; kingdom Metazoa; phylum Arthropoda; class Insecta; order Zygentoma; family Lepismatidae; genus Lepisma; species Lepisma saccharinum. The sequence goes on along the minus strand of JAGDQP010033656.1, from coordinate 12,870 downwards.
AGGGGCACGGCACCGTATGTGTGAATTAGCCTTAAGGCTTCACAGCACTTGTCGCTGAAGCCTCAAACTGAACTTCCTGAAAGAATTACGAAAATTTGGTGCACTTGTAGAATATTACAAGGAAACCATTTTAAGATATGAAGGCATTCTAAATTCTTGCTCGTTTAGCTGCCATTTTTGAAATCAATATGGTGTCCACGCGAAGACACCAATTAATACTGAAATGATATCTGCTCACAGAACTAACCTAGAATTGTAACTTCCGGAAATGTATGATGACAAGAAAACAAATTAACATACTTTTTGTTATGAACCAATATAGAAGCTAAGGGCTGGGAAACAGGCTGTCACCTCAAAAGACTTGGTGACTAACTGGGAGTAGACCCCTTAATTCCTCTTGCTAAGGCTTATGGGAACCGACCGGGGTAGACGCCTAATGTCCAATCCATACGTCGTGGAGCCTGTTAGTACCCAAGCAACTTATTGGCGAATGAACATGGATTGGCATTAGCAGGCAGCGTGGTGAGTCAAATGTCAGCACCCTGGTGATGGTACAAGCAAGGGAACAGCCTCGGAGGACTTCAATGCCCGGAGGACGGAATGCAGCTGGCAACGGCAGCGATCAGTCCTGCAGGAAGTCAGAATGTAAAAATGCCCGGATTTGGACTGTAGACTTCCAGGACACCGACACGGCAACTCGAACGGACTTATACGTGACGACTCTGAACTTAAGTCACTTGCTGGAAAGGACAAATTAGAAGAATTGCAGAATGGACTAACAAGGATTAAGTGGGACATCATAGGACTATCAGAAGTGTGGAGGAAGAATGAAGAACAGTTGGAACTACCGTCAGGGCACACGTTCTACTTCAAAGGAACAGAAAATGAAAAACCGACAGGCGTCTGCTTTATAATTAATAAAAACTTGAAGACGAGGATCGCAGAAATTGTAGGAATTGCAGATAGAATCGCACAAGTAATAATAAAGATAAAAAAGTTATCCAAGTATAGAAGTTATACAAGTTCGAGCAACCTCACACCCGGAGGAGGAAGTCGAAGACCTATACGAAGAGTTACAGAAGATTTTGAATAGTGACAAATCGCATTACAGTGGGAAACTTCAATGCGAAAGTAGGAACTAAGCAGAGCAGTGACACGAAAGTGGGAAACTGGATTTGGCAAAAGAAACAAGAGAGGAGAGAAGTTAGTGGAATTCTCAGAAGGCAACAGACTGTTCATTTCCAATACATTTTTTAGGAAACCACCCCAACGGAAGTGGACATGGAAAGGTCCAAATGGGACTAAAACGAAATAGACTAGGCTTTATCGAATAAAAGAGAAATTCTGCAAGACGTGTCTGTTCTGAACAGTTTCAAAGTCTCGAGTGATAATAGGATAGTAAGATGTAAGCTGAAACTGAATACTAGACTTGAGAGAAAGAAGCTTATCACAGGAAAACCGCCATTTTTAGATATGGAAAATCTAGGCAAACAAAGACAGACATTGGAGATAGAACTAAGCAACAGATTCAGCGTCTTGGAAGGGTTAGAGGATGAAGAAGACATCAATACAAGAAATAAAATACTGACTGAGATAATAACAGAAACAGCCACGGGAATAGCAGACATCAAGAAGAAAAAGATGGCAAAATCTCAGAAGAAACTAAACTCTTGATGAAGAAACGGAGGGAAATGAAAGAATAAAATCACTTAAAGAAGATTGGGCACATAAACTTAAATAAAACCGTAAGGAAGAAAATAAGAGAGGGCGTACGAAGATACAACGAGCATCTTGTTAGCAATACAATCGAGGAGAACAAAAGCCTGAAGAAAACGAAACTTTTCCCCTATCATGACTTTTAGGTATCTAAGGCTGATGCCGAGATAGGGAGGGGAAAGCATTCGGGAAGGTGCCAGCCAGGGTCTACGTTGGAGGTGCTATCCCGACATTTGCCTGGTGTAAATGAGGAAAAACCCTGGAAAAGCTTCAGTCAGGATGGTCGGCCGCTGGGATCGAACCCAGGACCTTCCGAATTCTTACACCAACGCTCTACCACTGAGCTACTTGAATTATTTCAAGCTAAGCCGCCATGCAAAAGGAGGAAAGCGTAAGATTGGGATAAGAGGAGAGGTGTTGGTGTACCTTGAAGGTCGTACCGCTTTCGCAGGGATGCTGACAATGTACATATCTGGCGTTGCAAGAAGTCAGAAAGCTATAAATCTCGCAAAATATTGCTTTCAGTTATTTCAATGCTAGTGCATAAAGTTATTGTTAGTTGTGCTCCATGGACCAAAGAATTTACAGTAGCTTCTGTAAGTTTTTACAACTGACGGAGTCTCTGCAAGTGAAAGCAAAACTAGACAAACATTATCTGAATTGTTTTCAAACATGCGAACAGTTATTGATCGACGTCACACACCAAAATTACTAAAAGAAAACTACGAGACCATAATACAGACTTTTCGTGGGGTTCTGTTCATCCCAAGCTTTTCTTTGACTTTTTTTTTTGAACTTGTCTTCGTATAATCCTTCCTCGTCGTCTTCTCTTTCTCCATTTTTTTGTCTATTCTTACGTTTTCTTGTGTCCTTATTTTATTCCATTCCCCCTTTTGTTCTCTTCTGTTTCGGTCTTTTGCACACGCCTTACCTAGATTGTGCGTCACGAGGCGATGAATTGTTTTGATTGATTTGCTCCCGTCTCCACGGACGTTTCAAAGAAAATAATCAACATTTTGGGGCGGGGGCATTGTGGGAGGAGGTAGGTCCCTTAGTTTGCATGGCGTTTCGTCTCTTCCATTTCTTCCCCCTCTCCCTTTTGCAGTCTTCTTCCCCTCTCCACACACATATTCAGGGTCCCAGAACAATGTTCAATTGTGGGAAAGCATGATAATAAAAAGTGATTTTTCTCTCTTGGACGGCGACATGAAAGATACACACACACACGCACACACGCCGAGCCGCTCATATGACGCAATTTAAGCTAATGCAGAGTCTGGAAAATAGATCAAATTAAAGAGAGAAAAAAAAAACATATAAAGAGATAGAGAGACAGACAGAGAAACAGAGAGGAAGACCGGGAACAAAGAAAAGTCGGAGAAACAGAGTAACAAAATAAAAGCGCCAAGAAACAGACAAAAGACAAAACGAAAATAGAAATATGAAATAAAAAGCTAAAGGAACCAACGGAGCAATATTTACACCTACACTAAAAAAAATATTGGTGTTTATTGCCACCCTCAAAAGGTGTAATAGAACACCTCTACTTCTACAGCGATTTCAGTGCTGGGTTACACCAATTCTAGTGTTGGTTAACACCATCCGGGATGTCCAACACCGTTTCTGATGTTGACAAACACCTCTCTCTCTACCGGTGTTCAGAAACACCGATAGGAGTGTTAAAGTTCACCGCTAGAAGTGTTAGGGAACACCTTTAATGGTGTTTACTAACGGCGTTTCTGAATACCGGTAGAGAGAGGTGTTTGTCAACACCAGAAACGGTGTTTATGGACATCCCGGATGGTGTTAACCAACACTAGAATTGGTGTTACCCAGCCCTGGAATTGGTGTAGAGGTAGAGGTGTTCTATTACATCTTTTGTGGGTGACAATAAACACCAATATTTTTTTTTGAGTGTACAACTAGGACGAAAGAATTGTGAGTATTATGAAAAAAAAAAAAATCAGATCAAATATTTGATCAATTTTCGTTAAGAATTTATGAATCGTTGAGAATTTTGAAATACATTAAACTCGTAAAAAAAACCTAAATTCTTAACACAAGTTGGTTAAACTCACAAATTAACAGTTAAGATGATGAACACAAATCTTGAAATTATTTTATAATGAATTTAATATCAATGAAGGGTAATTTTCATGATACGATGCGAATTTGCTACGCTATAGTTACCTTGAAAATAATCCAATTTGAAATTCGGATTTGATAAGATTAGGAAGAAAAAAAGAAGATATGAGCAAAAAAGAATTTAATAGCACTTTGATAGATCGTATATAAATCTTTTTAACAAGAAGACTATCAGTGAAATTATATCGAAACCGACCCTGAAAATTTGCTACGAGAATCTGCGTCCTATAGAAAGGTAATATACAAAAAAAAAAAATAGTTACCCATATTAATTGCAAGGTACTGAAAAATTGGTTGAAATGTACGAACAGTACATTTTTTTTATGACTCAATCAACAGAAATCACTTCTGCTTCACTTACGTCCTGGAATGATACATTGTCGACACCTTACACACTGCAACACGCCTCACCAGGGACGTATTTAGGGGGGTCTGGATTTCTCCCCATACCAAGTTGAGATTCTTTTTTTGTAAAATCCATATCATTTTGCCTATTTTCCAAGAAAAGAAATGCTACCTTACCCCATGAATCTTGAGGACTTGTTGAAATCAAGGGTCATTTTAACATCATACATCACTTTCCTAGAAAAATAAACCACGTTATTGATGATCCGAAAACTGATTTTTACAGGAAATTTCTTGGTTCAGTGTCTAAAAGGTGTTGTTTACTCACAATTTTCTTTTCGAAAGTCTGTAATTTCGTTTTATTTAACTTCACGCGTCATTTTCATATAAAAATGAGTCAAACATGTCATAATAGATGATGTGGGGCCATGGTGGCTCAGTTGGTAGAGCGCTCAACTCTGGTGGTAGGGGTCGTCAGATCGATCCCTGCTCATACCATGTGGGTTTTGTGGTGGACAAACACCGTGTGTGTGTGTGTGTGGCTGCTCCCGTTTCCTCCCACTTTCTTCATTCCACCAATTCATCCCATCATCATCCATACGGCCTGAGCCATAGTTGCCTAAAGGCCTTAAAATAAATTTCAATTCAATTCAAATTCATAATAGATGAGTCGAAAGTTACTTTTCAGAACAAAATTTTGGTTTACTGCAGAAAAATGGACTTCTCTTCACGTACGTTGGAGGAGACTAAGTTCGTTAGAAACACCTGCTGCAATGTGACAATGCACCATTGTGTTATGAACAACTTGGGGAAAATCTAGGTCTATTTGGTTGCATTTCGAATCATATAAACAAATAAATTTCGTTGAATATCTCAAAATGCTGTTGTGTGGAGAGGTTTGTTTTATGCAATAACTGATTCACTTTTACCTAAACACGATTTAACTTCACAGTAGGGTTTCGTCCTTCGGAAACCTTCGCGGTGGTTATAAATGACCAATAAGAAACTTGACTAGTACTTATGATATATTGTGAACCACTCTAAAAATATGAGAAATCGCTCTTTTCTGTTTAAAGAATGAAGAACCTCTTACGTTAGAGCAACACAACTAAGATATGTTTGAATACTATTCTCATGGTACTCATTGCATTGCATTTATACCTATATTTTTCATGTATGTGTGTGTGTTTGGCGTGTGTATGTGGTTAGTGAACTTTAGATATGTAGGGTAGATAAGTTTTGTTTTGTTCCTGTCTTTTATTTTTTGCTTTAGTTTGTTTACATTTATGAAGGGCATTAACTTCGCCATGTAAAACAAGACGTAAATAAATCAAGAATAAAATTACATCCGTAAAACATCGGAATCCCATATGAAAAGATCATATTTTCTGTCCAAAGTGAGAGTGTTTTGTGAAAAATCACTTTTCGATTTGAAATTCAATAATTTTCTATGAAATAACTTTCTCATCGAGAAAAAAAGGAGCGAAAATTTCTGCTCTTCTGCTTTGGAGCGTAACTTTTACTATATTTTAACTTATATTATCAAAAGATTTATTAGCAACACCGTCATTGTGATTTCATGGCAGGAGGTCAAATACTAATGCTTATACCCATCCGTCCTTTAGAGCCAATCAATTTTCAAAGTTAATTAGCAAATGGGAAAGGTTTATACAACACTTGATAACTTCTCGCAAATCTGCTTTTTCATTTATCTTGATTAATTAAATTACAATTGTTTTTCTTATTGTTTGACAAAATAACAATTTCTACAAGTCTTTTCTTCCGGTGGGAAACAACGAGGCTGGACTTTAAAATAAAATTAAAATGTGAGGAGACTACACCCAAACCTTGACCAAAGAATGAATTTAGGTCTCGACTTGCACTCCACTGCTCTTGTCCAGTCATTCCATTTTGTCATTATCTTTGTTGATTGCGGAATTGCAGATATGCTCAGTTTTTCGTTTGAAACCTTTTGTTGTAAACATCCGTATTAGAAAGTGTTTCGCATCCCCACTTCTCCAACTTCCTTGGTATCATTGGAAATTATTGGTATCGTATATGTACAGGGTGTCCACTTATTCGTACACTTGGAAGTTAACGTAATAATAACCAAAGTTAACAGAAGCTACCGAATCAGATGTAAGAAACTGAAAACCAATCTACAAACCTGAACCTAAAAAGAGAATCAAAATCAATGCGTGACCCAACATGGAATTGAGTCGAAACCTTTTTTTTATGTCTGAAATATAGCTTTGATCCACCTCTTCATGCAATCATATAAAATTTACCTCGATGTGCCTGAGGAAGAGAGAAATACCCTCAAGTTGGAACAATGCCGTTATAATTTGTTGTACAAGAAAGGGGACAAAGAACGCGTCGAAAACTACAGACCAATTAGTTTACTGTCAGTTCTATACAAAATGTTCACCAAAGTTATTTTGAATGGTATTGAACGAGAATTAGTATACTGTATATACTTTTGTGTCCTACATTTCGTAATATTCTCAGACAAATGCTTTAACTTTGCAAAAAACTGTAGAGATAAATATATAATTTCACTTTTTTTTTTTTAGAATTAAATGTTCAAGGATCCGTGATTATAAACAAAAACAATTATAAATAAAAACGGTATAAGTGTGTTTTTCTCGAATAGTCTTTTACTGCTATTAATAAATGTAACTGGCATCACTGCTTGCACAGAATGTAATTACTCACTTTCTCTAACAAAGTAGGATTGATATGTAGTTTTCATATGTTTGAGGCACATAGATTTTTGGCACTTCACTCAAAAATGCTTTGTTTTAAATCAGGGTTGAGTAAGCTCACTTTTAAAGTGAGTGCAGCTCAACTCAAACTCAACCTTCGAAATCTGAGCTAAGCTCACGCTCAAACTCATGTTTTGAAAACTAGGCGCGCTCAAACTCATGCTCATCTTATTTCAGCTTACTCTTATTTCACGCTCACTTCTGCTAACATAGAAAAAAGTTACCTAATTTAGAAGCGTATGTACTCGGAATTCCAAATCGTATCAGGATACTGTATAACTTTTCCCTTTTGATAGAATCATATGCTTTCTTAAAATCAATGAATAGCTGGTGAACCGTCCCATTGTATTTCCATTTGCTCTCCAAAATGTGTCTCAAGGCGAAAATCTGGTCCAACGTGGGTCCTTTTTTTTAAATCCACATTGGTGATCTCCAATTATTTCATCTACGTATACACTTAGGTGTGTTAGCAGAATATTACTTAATACCTTGTAACAGGTGGGAAGTAACGAGATTCCGCGGTAATTATTACAGTCGGATTTATCGCCTTTTTTGTAAATTGGAGCTATTATTAAGGTTTTTCATTCCTTTGGAAGCTCCTCCTTTCTCCATATAGCACTTATTAATTTATGTCGTTCCTTGATTAGTGCTATTCCTCCTGCTTTAATTAATTCGGCTGGAATCTTGTCTATTCCTGGTGATTTGAAGTTTTTTAATTTCCCCTAGAGGCCCCAATTGTTTTTTGTAAAACAAGAAATAAAAATATGATACCAGTTTCCACATTTTGGGGTTCGAGTAGTTATGAAAAGTTGTGCATTAGTACCAAATGAAGCCATGTCAAATATGGCCGGTTTTGATCGTCAAATGTTTTTGGCCGTTTTCAAACTAAAATTTTAGCGGGCTCTGGGACCCGGCTAGATTTTTTTTTTGATCCGGCTGTGTTTTGACGAACAAACATAACAAAATTCGACAATTTTTGCACGCTACTCAAACTCAAATTAAAAGAAAAACCGACCGTTTTGAGCTCCCACCGAAAAAGAAATTGTTAAAAAGTTGTGTTTAAGTAGCGTGCAAAAGTACTTCAGAGAATTTCTGGGAATCGCCTAATTCCTTTGCGGAATCCCTTGTGCATCCATTGCACAATTTCAGAATATGCATTTTTGGATAGAGCCAGGTTGAAGTCTTTGAGGGTACCATGCCGCCTAAGTTCTAATGTTAATGATGTTAATGGTATAGGAAATATAAAGTTGTATAGTACAGTAGAAGTCCTATAGTCCGGCACGTTCGGGACCGGCCGGTGCCGTATTACCGAAAATGCCGGACTATCGGGCGGTCTCTTACTAAGCCGTACAGCAAAAACAATGAACTAAACCTGTGTGTGGTGACAGCCGAGTAAAGTGCGAACGCTTCCGATTGATTCCGAACAATGCTGATTGCGTCTAACAGTAGCAGACGCGTAGTGGACACTTCCGAGTGCTTCCGAACCACGCCAACCGCTTTCAACTGTCGTTCACAAGCGTTTACAGAAAAAAAAACTGGAATGGTGCCAGACTGTTGGATGCCGGTCTATCGGACTTCTACTGTAGTTAATTTTTGCATACTTTCGGCAGCATCGAAACGGAGCATTTCTGCACCGTCGATGCTCTGTCCTTTTTTTTTTTCTTATTATTTTCATGTCAGGAATCTGGTGAGGTAGGTTTGTCGGAGTTGTTTGGTAACACCGTATATTTTAATAATAACAAGGGGAAAGATTTTGAAAGGAATCATCCCAGCATTTGCCTGGTATGACTGAGGAAAACCAGGAAAAGCCTCAGTCCTAATAGCCGGCAACGGGAATAGAACCCACGCCCGATTACAAGGCGAGCACTTTACCGACTGCTCTATCTCGTATGTATAAAAATGAAATAATTAAAAGCACATATTTTTGGAGTAACAAATTTCAACATTCATCAACATGCAGAACTATGATTATTATTATTATTATTATTATTATTATTATTATTATTATTATTATTATTATTATTATTATTATTATTATTATTATTATTATTATTATTAATCCACAGTCAAGCAACCGGCATGATAAAATATAACATTCAGAGAATTCGGTAAGCCTGTCCTGAAATCATTATTGGAGTTCTAATTTTTTCCTTTGTTGCTAAAGAGCATAAAGTTGAAATAAAAATAATATGATATGATTTAAAACAATCCATTTTGAAAAGATAAAATATAAAATTTAGTAATACTTATATTACAAGTTGCTTTTCATGTCTTTCAAAAAATATATAACATAAAATATGTTTCGTATAATGTGTGAACATGAAAACCGCGATTGAAATCTTCATTGTTCAGCATGATTTTCTCGTTAAATCGTGATTTCTTTGACGTAAGAATTACTTCAGATTATTTGTTTGTTATCAGATAGATTCCACAATTAATAACTTCTCAACAATCATGCTTTGTTGCCCTCTTCTTTGTTTATCGTCCGACAAGAAAGAAAGAAAAAAAAAATTGGAAGAAAATTTAGTATTAAATTATCCCTGAGTCAGCCAGCACATCACGTTCTTGCTCCAATATCTCAGATTCAATTATTTTTTCTCTTTTTTTCTCTTTTTTTAAGTCGCAAAATCTAATGCAACAAGACTATTTCGAAAGCCATGTTCTTATATAACTTAACAAAGTTCTCCTTTTTTCGTTAGAAAATGTGTTACAGAATAAAATAATGCAACTATTTACATTTTAGCGTTATTCCCTCATCGTTTTCTTAATGTAAGTTTAGTTTAAATAAAACTCTTCATGTTTCACTAATAACTGTGCAATTCAGTGAACATGATTTTTAGTTTTAATTGTTTTTCTTTATTATTATTGGTGATGGCAGGGGAAATAGCTACAGCATGTCTTAAAAAAAAAAAAACATAAAACCCTGTTGGAGAAAGTTGACCGTTTTGTTGTTACAGGAAGTTTAAGCCCAAAGTGTTGTCAGTTTCGTAAGAGCAAATTTCCCGTCCGAAGCCCTAAAATTTCCCGATCAGATGCAACATTTCCCCCCCTAAGTTAAAAAACCAAATTTTGAATGCTACACAGTAAGAAATTGTATATTAAAATAATTTAAAAATAAAAACAATGTTTTTATCTATGCACAAATATTTTTTTTTTTTTAAGTGAAATTTCACCGTTCGCATTTAATGGAAAATAAAAACATGCTGGTTTCACACTAATTGTCTTTCGAAATTGTTATCTTCTCATTTTAAATTAATTTCGAATGCTGATATCTCATTTCAAAGAAAAATATTTCTCGTTGCATAAATACGTTGGAATTGTTTTCAATTTTTTTTTTTTATATATGAAATCTATTTGATGTAGCGACGAATTACAAATTTTGTGAAAGGATAAATTAAAATTGAAATTATGTGTATATGCACAGAGTGAATATTGCAGTTTATTTTCGAAATGTATGTTAATAAGAAATCTAAACTTTATCAAGTCGACATAATTACTATCTGACTTCATTGTACAATCTTTGTTTGTGGCTATATTCCTGTTATATTCCTTGTAACTATGACATTTGTCTCAATCTGAAAATGCTCATTAAATAATTAGCACAAAACATAAAGAATACACATAGAAAGTACAACAAATATGTTATTTAAATTATCGTTTTAGTCTCTGAAATATGCTTACGTAATCCTTCGTAAAGTATATTAAAATAATGCATGAATAGCAGATTGAACAAAATGGCACCATATCGGCCAATGTTTATTATGAAGAACGATGTTTCAAAACCCTGCTGCAGAATATATAAGAACGCAATAGCTCAACCGTACAATGATGTAGACAAATTTTCCGGGCGTCTTCAGTTTACTGTATCCACCAATTAAAGATAAGATTTATTTTCGTCGGATAAGTGGATGAAGCACAAACACAGAAAGAGAGAGAGGGAGACAGACAGAAAAATATTCCAGCGAAGAATTATCATTTTAGTTCGTCCAGAACTACAAAATTCTGTCCCGCCAGTGCAGTGGTCCTGCTTTTCGGGAAATTTCCCGCCAACTCACAACACTGGGTAACCTGGGTCCTCAGAACCCGAAGGAATCTTCTTTTCTCCTGGGGCAAAGAGTAATTTGCAAGATTGGTCTGAGTGACTACCGGTATGTATAGTTGGCAGCTCATGAGATTGCTAAACTGATCGGAATGACTGGCTCAATATTTCTGTCATTAATGTCACAAAAGCACTCACTACTTACATTTTTTTTCCGAACGCGGTGATGTGTGTATTGTCAGTAAGTATTGAGGACATTAGTGTCTTTAGAAAGGGAAGAAATTCTACTTCACATTTTCTCAGTCTGGCAATCTTGTGAGCTGACAACCATACCTTCTTCAGCCTCAGACTTTCAATCGATGTTCTAATTATTATTTGTGTTTTAAAAATTGTTTGCATGCAATTAGCATCAGTAAGTCATCAGGACCCAGTTTTTTTTTCTATATTTTCACCTTTCGCAGTTTATTGTGCTTTCATGAGCAATGAATGAGAGGAACAAATTCGCAAAGCTTTAGCGAATTCTTTTGTGAGTGACTTTGATGGCATAAATCAGTGGATGGATTATCATGCTGACAATGATTCTGAACCTAGTAAATATGAGAGTAACTCTGACTTTCATTCTTTGTAATCAGTCATTTGAAAAACATGTACTTCTAACCTTCTTGCAAGATTTTTTATAATAGATTCTTGATGGCATTTGGCTTGATTTCTCAAATCTACCATCCTGTTTGAGTTTAATGGCAACATTAAAAGCAAAAATATTTTTATATGTAGTTCCGAATCATGTGTAATGTTTTCGTTGTGTTTCCAAGAAAACCTATCTATGTATATTTTCATTGTCATATCAATATGAATTATAAAATAAATAAAAATCCTGCTTTCCAAAAACGAATAAAATGTCTAGTGGATCCCAGTGGCCAATGTGTCAGTGTGTGAGTTAGGGGATGTCAGTCCCGAAAATCTCGATCACTATCCGCAATTTGCACGTTTCTATCTAAATCCTGGGTCAGTACATTGTCTTCAATATCCATACGTTACCATCAGGGAAGGAGGCTTGAGTGATGTTTCCTTACTCTGCGCTGACCAACGCATAGAACAGAGACAGAAGCAGGAAAGATGACGATATCGTAACCTCCCATGTACTTTTGATGCTCCTTTGCCTTCCACTCCACCATCTCCAACTCCCAAACTTTCGAAAATACATGTATAGATTACTCTAATCTACAATATTAAAATATGGAGGAAAGTCGCTATAATGTGGAATAGGAACTTAATATCGAATACCTGGGTTTTACTGATTCATCTTCAACACGTGATAGCCTTTTCCAAACTACTATTAGAATGAGAAGATGTAGAACCTGTAGGATTAACGACATTGGCGTTGTCATCTTATTTATATTTTGTAGTTCCGTAAAGCTGTTACAGGTAAGTCTTTCAAAAGTTGTCAAACAGTTATAATTTACAAAAATAAATTTATAGTAGAAAATTGACAATAGGCAAGTAGCTGGTAAACTGTGCCTTCTCTTGTCCCATTGTTTCGGTATGAATCATTATAAATCAAAATGACAAGTATGGCACTATGGTATACTTGAGGCTCCTGGAATATGGAATAGTACGAGGAGTGCTCAAAAAGTATCGAACCTTATTTTTCCCCTCGTAAACCATTGAAGCGCGGGAGACTTTCTTCATTGTAGATGTAGAAGGGACACTTATGCTCAGTCGTGAATTTTTTCCCCGCCCGTAGAAAGCGTCAGTTGCTGGTAGTCGGCCAACGAGTGAAGGCGTGTAGTGAGCGTTCGTCGGATTTCAGTGTTTGTAAAATGACAGAAAAACTTGAGCAGCGATATTGCATCAAATTTT
>JAGDQP010033655.1:4586-20550 GCA_022664845.1 Lepisma saccharinum | reverse complement strand
AAAGTACCAATTTTTAACGTGTAATTTCGTTTGCATCCTATTTTCAAGTTTCTGTTTATACAATAAATACTAGTCACTATCCATATTAACAAAATCAGAGTGATCCCGATATTTGTGTCGTATTGCTGGCGATCACGCTTTAGGTTGGGACATCTCATTTTTTTTTTTTTTACTTGATGTTCGTCATTTTTCTTGTAAAGTATAGAAAAATTAACACTATTGATCGTTATTTTTTTGTAGTAATTGAAATTATGTTATGATAGTCAATATTTGTTTATTTATTTGATTTTTTACTTCCACTTTTGTCACTTTTTAGTTTACGTTTTATAGAAGAAGAAAAGTTTGTACCTACCTCATTGAGATGTCTTTGAGAAATCCTTCTAGTACTCATTACTCGATTCCGTCTCAGTTAAATCCGGCTTTTTGACATCACATTCCTTCTCACCTTCAAAATCTTGGTCTACGGAATTTGAGGTCGAAATGCTTGCATCACACTCCATGATTTTTCCAGACACTTGTTGTAAATCATCACCTTGAATTTATTCGATTTTATCACGTAATTCTTCTTTATTTTCTGCTACACTATTAGTGGGAGGAAAATCCGATTCCACTTCATTTAAAATTGCTTCAGAATGGATTTCGGCTACCATCGTAACTGTATTAGTTTCGTTTGTTTGTTCAACTTGGCTGTCGTTTTCTTCTTCCTCAATCGGTATAGCGTTATCGCAAGCATCAGCTGTAATTTCGTGTTGGCTACTCTCCTTGACTGGAATGACGTAATTCTCACTGACACGACTTCTGTTGTTTGCTTGTAAAACCGTGGGGAAAGTCGTGAAGTTGAATGCAGGTGGAGAATCACTATCAGGATTTCGTGTAGGGGGTTGAGGTTGAGGGGAGGGAGGGATTCTTTGATTATTGTCAGTTGACAAAATTTGCAAATTAAATGACGCGAGTTTGATGAACCTTGGTATTATTTTGTGTATTTGCGTAAATGAAATTAGACGGCGTCCATTGTTACACATGTATCGCATTTGTCGATGGTAGCATTTCTTCACTGAGAAAACCAAGCCATATTCAGTTAATGTATTTTGAATATAAAGATCAGGTAGTTCAAGAGGAACCGAATATATTACATATGTATATAGATCCGGAGTAGCTTCTATTACAGGTAGAACGTATCTCACATTTTCAGCGATAAACACTCACTCGCCATTTCATTTTTTTAAAGTATCAATTACTATGGTTTGTGACGTATCTTTCACATATAATTATCGATTATATTGGTACAATTCAAAAGCTTCTACTTGAGTTTCAAGAAGTTGAAATTGTTCATAGGTAGCCTCTTGAATATCAGCCATGTTCGGTTTCTTCACTAAGATACTGAAGTCAACTTGTATAGTATGTTCACGTTTATATCGATATTTTTTTTGATTCATACTAGTGTACAATATATATCGCTAAATCACCACCACACACCAGAAAAAAACACGTCGCTCAAGATAAGTTACGCAAAGCTCACTAACGGAGCGCTTAATAGCATGACCGCACTCAACGCCTCCTAACAGGGAACTCCCACCTTGAAAATCACTACTCTTTTTACTATTCCCTTTATGTTACAAAGAGGTAAAAGACAGTTCTGAATGCAGTAACCACAAATCCTGACCTGTCATTTTACCATCACGTAAGAATAAGAATAAAGAATACTGTACTTTCCTTCTTTCTTTGTTATGTGCATTTTTCTTTCACTAATACTTCTTTAATACTATTAAATTTGTATTTCTCAAGAAGTGTAATATGTCGCTTTAGAAAAACGCATATAAACCGAAACCAAAATTGAAAATGGAAGTTGAAATCACTTCACATTAACGACTTATTAAATAAATTAAATGTTCGTTGAACTTCAATCTGTTTTCAACATGTAAATGATAACATGTAAAACGTCGTTAATTTTGTTCTATTCGCTTTTAAGCTCAATTTGTATGCAATTAACTTGGAAAGGTTATCTAGGGCACAGATCAATATAATAGTTAAAAACACGTCACATTAACGTACTATCAACGAAATAAAATTTTCGTTGGAATATATCTTTCTTGATTTTCTGAAATACTCCTCTTCTTGTTGCTATGATTTTCTTACTCACGTATTTGACAAGACAACTAAAATTAGAAGTTGTTTGGTAGCTTCCGAGTTTGTCTGTTTATAATGAGTGTCCTATGATACGGGTTTATATCTACGTAGGTAGGCACTCGAGAAAAAAAAAACAGGTGGGCGCATTATTTTTGCAGTCTTTCGACAGAAGTTCCTTTGAGTTTCTTAGTAATACGTTTTCCTTACCTTATCTTAGAATTTGATATGAATTTTGTTCGTTCACTTAAGACATGTACAGGATTTATCTGAAGATAAGCCTGGCAATCAGAGGAAGAGAAGCTAAGGTATTATATGAAAGTAATCTAGGGTAACTAAAATGTGTAAACCTTTATTTTATTATTATTTTTGTTATTAATAATAATTTTGAAATTATGGATGTTTCAAAGACTGCAGTGAACAAAGAAAACAAAATTCACACCTATATTAGCTTTTAACTGATCAATTCGTTTTAAAAATCACAAAAAACACAATTTTAAATTTAAGAGGGACTAAAAAATAATTGTGATTAACATAATCATATTTCCCCATTAGCTGCACAAGACCTTTAATTTTCTGAAGTAGCAGCATGGGTAGTGTGAATCATCGTTTGTAAAGTATTTTGCTTGTATTTTAAAATGTTATATTTTAGCACTTGACTCAATACATTGAGACAAATCTTGTTTGAAACTTTTAGTTATTACAAAGGAAAATTTCCCGAAATAAGGATAGCTGCACACTAGTACTACCAATATTTTTCGAATATTCGAAGAATTTGAATAATCGAATAACGATAATTTTTCCGAATAACGAGAAATATTCGACTGAAAATTAGAATATGCGATACGTGGAAATTTTCGAATATTATTTCAATATTTGAAATCGCAGAAATCATCGAATATTATTCGAATAGTCATAGTTTTAGTTTTGACTCGTACTTTTGTTACTTATATAATTGCTGTTCAACCTCGTGAGAGTACTCCTCATGAGGACTGATCTTAATTTCATATGCCCTCATCTTCACCGTGTAATGGTGAGCACGCGGACCAAGTGGCAACGTAAGTTGCGGATGACGCGAAGCTGCAATGTGAGGATGTGGATGTGTGAAGGTGAATCTGAAACGGTGGAGTAAGGGCGACGTTGAAACAGAGGGTGGGAGTGAGGACAAAATTCAGGTATGAGAATTAGCATCACTGAGTAAAGCTGCTACCGAACTTGAAACGTAAGATTGATGTTGAATGACTGAGGGCGAAATTGAAGCTTGAGGATAAGAGTAAAGCTAAAACATGAGGTGAGGTTGGGTGAGGTTAATGCCAAAGACATGAAATGTAGAGCGAAGTTAATAATTGAAAGTAAGGGTGACGGATAAGTTCCAGCATAAAATTGACTGAGGCTGACGAGAAAGTTCAAACGTGAGACAGGGTGAGACAAAGCTGTTTACCTGGAGAGGTCCAACCTCGACCTCTCCTGATTTATATCTCAAAACGCAAGGTCGAAATTGTCAGATCGAGCTTGAAGTTCCATTGTAAGTTTAAAATTGAGAGAGGTTTAGGCTAAGTGAGTTCAAAGTTGAATTCCTTCGTGAGGTCGAAGTCGATTGAGGGTGTGCTTAAGTATCGATGAGGTTAAGGTTAAGGTCGAATAAACTTGAGATTGAATGAGGTCGATGTTAAAGATCCCTTTTGAGGCTGAGGGTTAGTGAGGTTTCATGAAGTCGAGATTTTATGTCTAGGTTGAGTTCTATCGTGTGGGTGAAGATGAGTGAGGTTGAAGTTCCTTTTTCAGGTTGAGGATTAGTGAGGTTTCGTGAAGTTGAGATTATGTCGAGGTTAAAGTTCTATCGTGGGGTTGAGGATGAGTGAGGTTGAGATTGATTGAGTCTGGAAGTGGTTGAGGTCGAGTGAGGTGGAGATGGAATGAGGTCGGGTGAAGCTGAAGTAGAGTAAGATCGGATGTGGTTGGGGTCGGGTGAGGTTGAGGTTGAGGTTTAGGATGAGGGATACTGAGGTTGAGTTAGGTAGAGCTTGTAATTCCATTGTGAGGTTAAGGATGAATATAGTCAAGGTCGAATAAGATTAAGGTTAATGATAAATGAGGTTGAGGTTTCATCGTGACGTTGGTTGAGGTTGAGTAAAATCGTGGTTGATTTTCCATAGTAAGGTTGAGGTCGAATGAAGTTGAGATGAAGTGAGGTCGAGTTTGAAGTTCCATAATGAGGTTGAGGATGAGAAGGAAGTAAGGTTGAGGATGAGTGAGGTCGTGGTCAAGCTAGGTTGAGGTAGAGGATGATAGATGTAACGTTGAGGAAGAGTGAGACTGATGAGGTCAAGGTCGAAAGAGTTAAGGTTGAGGCCGAGGTCGAAGTTCCATTGCGAGGTCAAAGTTGCACCCTCATCGCAATGTTAGGGTTGAATGAGGATGAGGACGAAATTGAAGTGGGGTGTTGAGGGTGAGGTTAAAATTGTAAGAGTAATGGTGAGTGAGTGTGAGGTCAAAGCGTATATATTTGGGTGAGGGTTCAGTGAGGATAAGGGCAAAGCGGAGACGTGAAGCTGAAGATGAGGGCGAATTTCATATATGAATAGCAGTGGGTGAGGACCAAGTTTGGAAAGTAAGGGTTAATTTGAGGTAGATTTGATAAAAGCGCACATATGTGATATATAGCAGTGGTACTATAATATTTGTCATCCACATAGAAGTTCTATATCTACTGTTTGCGTATGGTACTGTTATCCATGTTATAGTATTAGCAGAAGTAATATTAACAGTAACAACGATAGTAATAATGTAATTGAAAGTTACAGAAATAGTCCCAATTAAAATATAAAACTACTAATAATAAATTATGCGGTATTACGTTTGTTATGAAATTAGTGCAACTATGGTAAGTACTTCTAGTAGCAACAAAACTGGCAGAAGAAATAAGAAAGCAGAAATTAATTATTCGAATATTCGAAGTTTACGTCGAATATTCGACTTTCATATTCGGATATTCCAAGTCTTCAAGCAATCAAATATTTGAATAGTAGTAGGTAGCACTAGTAAAAACTGCAAGAAACTAGAATCATTATTTTTTTCGAATTTGCATGCTATTTAATTAAAATCAATAAACGCACAATTTGTTCACTTTCATGGAATGCCCTCCATCTCTATTTTTGTAGAGTGTCATGGAGATGGCCCACCCCATATTTACAGTGAATATAAAAATCATGTCATGGTCTCGCCACATGCTTTCGTATTTTAGTTATATTTCTCCTGTTGCATTTGATGACACAGTCACAATTATTTAAAACTAAATTTTGTAGAAGTTACGGAAGACATGGTGGTAACAGGTATCTAAAGAACACATGGAAATTTTAAAAATGTTTCGTCGTTAAACGGCATTTATAAACTTCCATCAGTACTGCTTCAAACTTCTCGTCAAAATCACTGAACAGAATCTTCTTTATACAGTGTATTGGTACTTTTATTATATTCCATGGAGGTGGTAATTTACCTGGAGTTAATTTTTAAAATTATAAACAGTAAAATTCAAATGTCTTAGACCTTCCTTCCTCTTGTATTTTAGAATAGTACTGTTTTTATAAGCTAACATTCAACAAATCTTAAGAATAAGCGTACAATTTAAAGAAATATTCATGTACTGGCCAAGGAACCAGACTCATAACGTTTACAATGTATTTTTAAGATCCAACATCAGACCAGTTCGTTTAAAGCTGGTGGAAGCACTACAGGAGATCCATCCATCTCTAATGAACAAAATGCTATACGCCATCACCACTCTTTACTTATGGATACTAAAGTAGTTTGTTCAAAAAGAAAATATATTGAATATCGTAAAGATCTTGTGGTGTAGTACTGTTAGTGAAAGAATCGTATATAACGTGGTAGCACAGTCCTTATGTGTACTATTAAATCAGGTAGAGTCCATATGACCTAGGATCGATTATTATTGTGGTTATATTATGAAATAATAGAACAACACACTTATTGACGTTTTAACCGACACCAAGTTTTATTATAAAAAGTTCCAATAACTATATAACATACAACGAATTTACAGATACTAAAAAGAGTGTCCCGAACACGGGCTTTTGTATTGACTTTTACTTGTGGTTCACCTCTACTGTAATGATTATCTTCGACTTGGGATTTCGGAATGGAAAGAGTTTAGATCACGGATACTAGCTCCAGTCCAAGTTAGCAAGGATGAGGTATACCGACTCCAGTCCAAGTCGGGGGTTAGGAAGAATCCTGACTCCAGTCCAAGTCAGGGAGGAAGAGGTAACCACTATTCGAAGTGAGTAAGTGATACTTCTTAGGTTCTTGACAGGCCTTTTATATCCCATTTTAGTAGGCGTATTTCCAATGTTTCCAAGCTTCACCGCTTGGTGTTAGTGTCGTCTGCTTCCTGGGTCGCTTACGCAGCATTATGTAATTCTTGCTACTCGTGGATTGTTTTCATTATGGTTTTGTTCGCACACTAACCTAATGATACACTTCCCATTACAATATATTAATATGGTCATTTGGAGTATTCCCAACAGTTGGGGAATTCCGACACTTCCAAGCTTGTAACACTGTAGATTGCAAAATAATTTGTAATACCGTATAAACAATAGTCGAGGAAGATATTTCGTACTGTACTGAATCTCTGCGATGATCTACAAATTTCTGTGTTATATTTGTGAAGGCCCAGAATCATATTTGTAAGGACAGTTGTCCAGAAAACGTGACTAAATAGACCCTGTTCTAAAATATAAGTGTTCTCAAGTATTGGTCATGGAATTCTAAGCCATTGCACGTTATCAAAGGGTAAATAGATATGTGTGCACAGGTAGTTTCATTTCATTTAGCCAATGGTACAGGCTCCAAGAATTAATATATTTCTGATATCCGGTATTAGGTGTTTTGAGACAATTCCGACATAACGTTGTGGGGTACTTCCGACGCCTTCACCAATAGTATATTTCTATACTTTCTTCGCATAAATTTGTGACACTATTCATGAAAATTTAAAGATGTCCCTCTTTACTTTATGAGTCGCGAGGCTCAGGCCGCAGCGCGTCTGACTACGAATCAGGGGCCCGGGTTCAAATGCGGCCAGGACGCTGGAGACTTATCGCAATGTTCCCATGCTTGGCACTCTGTAGTGCACTCAGCCTCCTATCAAATTCTGTATCAGAGTGTCCTTGTTACTTCTGGGCACTTTGGGATGATAAAGTCAGTAGAGAGTGGGAGTGGCCACTCACCTCACATCGTAACGTAGGTCGAGAATAAGTGGAGCGCTACCTCCACATCCTCCATGCGCTGTTCACGGCGCGTGCGTAGCCTTACCTCTCTTTATTTTCCATAACGAACTTTGTTCATATGGTAACGAGGAAAGCTAGCGATTCGATAAAATTTCTTTTAGATTTTATTCTCTCTAAAATGATTTCATTTTAAGTTAATCTGCCAGATGCCATTTCCACACGCAATGTCAATTGATCGTAAGGTGTTACTGACAGTGAGTACATAGTAATAATTATCAAATGTTTACATGTGTTTTCATTTGGTGTCGGAAGTGCCTCAATAGAGTATCGGAATCCCCCATCCGTACACTTCGCACTGGCTTCATCAGTTACCAGAGTATTCGGATGTGCAGAATAAATAACATATATTAAATTAAAGAAGAGACAACGGTATTTATGGCGACGTACAGAAATCTCATCCCAGTGCTTCATACGTTTCCTAAGAAACGAAAAATGCGTAGAGTGTCGGGAATACCTTATATCACCATATGCGGTATAAATTACGTCATGGAATTATTCCGAGGTTATCAAGGTAATGTTCATATTTGATAGGCGTGAAGAGCAAACTTCCAAAACTTCGCAAAGATCAAAGACAAAAATTTGTTTCTTGCCTCTTTCTCTGAGAGAACTGTCTATACACATACAGAAAAGTACCATCAACTAAATGAACAAAACGCCAAAAATTTACTTAAGTGTAACAACTTTTCACAACGTTAATTTTTACTAGCAATTGAGCGCGAAAATGAGCGTGAATTTTACGTTCATAGCTAGTACATTTTTATGCAAAACTCACACACAAACTCGCTTCTTTAAAATGTGAGAGCGCTCAACTCAAAACTCACTAAATTTGAGTACGCTCATGTGAGCACGCTTATACCCAACCCTGTGATTATATAACGAGTATGTATGAATTTATTTCTTTTCCACAAAATGTACTAAAAATTACTTCACAACTAATGTTTAGTGTCTGGAGAATTACAAACAACTCAACATACAAGAGAACATTATATAGTAAGTAAATAAATTTCCTGCTTTCGCGGATAATATACAAACACTTATGCAGGCTTTAACATAGTTACATGAGGTATACTCAGACTGGAGATTCTATCTTTTTATTTGATTCATTTCGTGATTCTATCTTTCCATTTGATTCCAGAAGCTTGTAAAATTTTGTGGCCCAAAACCTGATTAATATGTTGAGGTTCACGTTACATAAGAAGAAATGTATCCGTAACTGATCGATCCTTCATAATATCGAAGAAATCCCTTGTGGTCTAATTACATTTTAGATTGGTAACTTGAATCGCTTCCTACTCTACACCTCGTGGTATTTGGCGAAAGAGTAATCGTTTTCTTGACGTGATCCACTAGACCGGCTTTCTTCTCCCCCTCCACACCTTCCACGGAGCCAATAACCCAACGACCAAGATCTGATCGAGTTTTGGGTCAGAAATGAAGGGGAAAGTATCTTTCGAAATTTCATAGTGGGAAGTAAACTAGAAACCAGAGTCTTAAACACGATCGAACGAAGGAAATAAAGATCGAGAAAGAGAAATAGAAAGCCAATAAGAGGAAAAGGAATGAGATAAAACGTGGAGCTGAAAGAAATTCTTAAACGAAAAGAGAGAGAGAGAAAGAAGGAAAGAACTGAGAATTGAAATAGAAAATAAAGGAGGAAACAATCGGAAAACTGCAGAAAATAGAACAAAGAAGAGTGTAACTGATCGATGTTTTGAAGAGATATCAATAAAGGTGTACTCGGAAATTTATATTTCAAAATTATAGACATGGAAACGGTTCTCAAAGTAGCTCACTGGTAGCGCTACTTCTTTGTAAACTAGAAGTTCAAGTTTGACACCTGTCTTGATGTTCACCGTGAGTTTCTCCGTTTAGTGTTCCCTACAATAAATATATTTAATTGAGACAAAGAATGAGATATAAATTCTTCCTTAATTTAGACTTTCCACTAAAATCGCTTCCAACCCTGCTAGCAGTGAGCTGTTTGAAGGATGTTATCAGACTACATGAACAATTGCTTTCAGTCGAAAAGATACATTATGTTTTCTGGACCTTGGAATGTTCAGAAACGTGAAACAAGGGGGAAAAGTTATTATGAAGCAAGAGATGCGCTCCCGAGGTTATTCAAGATTTTCGAAACAGGACGTAGGATTTAAAATAAAGTTTATCATTTTGTGTTTTTGTTTCTGGATTAGTATTTTATATTTATGCGTGTATAGAACTAACACTGAGGAGTGGGATAAATCATTGAATGTGAAGCAGTCACAAATTACAACATTTGATTCTTGATGCCCTGAGGCATGAACAAAAGGTTAAGAATTGGTAGATCCGGGGTTGCTTTCAAACCCAGACAATCGTTTTCGGTCAAAACCCTTTTATTGTTTCAATTAAATTTTTTTTATGTCATTTAGGCATCTAAGGCTCAGTCCGGGATAGGGGAAAGGGAAAGGATTCGGGAAGGTTTCGGCCAGGGCCTATGTTGAAGGTGCATTTCTCTGGTGTGACTGAGGAAAAACCCTGGAAAAAGCTCAGTCAGGGTGGGCGGCCACTGGAATCGAACCCACGACCTCCCGAATGCTATACCAACGCTCTACCACTGAACTACGGCAGCTCGGTGCCCTTTCATTTTTCATATTTATACTCCGGATTTCAGTATTTTTGTTTAAACTCTGTTTTTCTCTATGTTTCTACACTAATTCCTTTGTTTGCTGCTTCGGTTTGAATTCCGGTTAGTTTTTCTAACAGAAACCAATAATAGATAACAAAAATCCTAACATAGAAATGCAAGTAAGAAATCTCTCCAATGAAGACGAAAATTTAAGGAGAACACACTGCAAAAAATAGCTGTGCTAATTGAACACAATGCGGTATCCCAGCGTGACGATTTAGCGAAGTTGGTAAAACGCTTCACTTCTAACTCAGCAACCCATGTTCAAATCTAGCTGCAGCCATAACTTTTTTCCCAGTACCGAAATCAACACCGTGTTGTGTTGATTAAAACACAAAAGTGGTAGTCACGCTGGGACACCGCATTGTGTTGAATTAACACAGCTATGTTTTACTGTGCAGAAACTGAGGTCTGAACATTAATTCGAATAACAATAACACCGCAACCATAGACGGTCTTCTCGTCTGTCGCTCTACAGTTCAGTTGATTAATACATGTCGAGAAAGTTCATTATTTGTAGATTTTATTCATTATCCGTAGCTAGAATCCCTAGGCGGAGTCCGTGACAAAATACAAGCTTCCGAAAGCTGCCATAATATCTTCAGTGTGTTATTATAACCCTTTATGAGTATCTTGCACACTAAGATCTAACGCGCAGTAGCATTTTTCCTGGGTGACTTTTATTGTGAAAATGAAACATACTTTATATGATAGCGCGCGCACTGGTAATTTTAATACACCATGATAAATAAATTTAAACATGCTCTATTCCGGAGGTGATGACTGACTGACTGTAATGTAAATTTGCTGGACCCGCAGGGGCACCCAGGAGGACTTCTAGCCATAAAATAGGGTACTTTCGTCCCTAGTGCTTGCAGAAATACAACATATATGTTTAAACCTAACCGCGCGCCCTAGCAGCTCAAATCCACAGTTTGGAGGTTGCGGTTTGTATCTTCAGAGAGAAGTAATGACAAATAATTACACATGAAAAAGTAATTTATGCATGAAGTAGTGTGTTTTACAACAAGAGTATGTAATAGTTCAACGTTGTCTTTTATGCTTCAAATATAAATAATTCAAGAAAGTAAATAGACAAAATGCAATTAGAAATTTATATTTTGTGTTTAAACATATAATCATGGAAGTTGTTTATTGAGTTGAAGAATTGCTATTTTCGGTTACAATTTCAGTTATGTTTTACCATTTTAAGATTCTCTTAAAATTATTGCGGAAAGTAACTATTTGTTCTAAGTCAGCAATATCCTAGTTTTTTTTAAATGTTACAGCGAATCTCTCTTGTGGTGGTATACAGCCAGTCGAAAAGTAGTATTTTAGTACGTCATGCAATGACTAAGAGCAAATAACAAGTTATAAAATCTACCTATCCAAGCTTATTCTGGAATAATTGAAGAACTTCTTTTTATCTTCTCTCAAAGATGCAAATAAATATTCAGCTCACATGGTTCAGTCGGTAACGGTGCGTCTTTGAATTTGAATGTATTTATAGCATCTGTATCTCGCGGCGATATCCTGACAGGTTTTTCAGGGTTTCAATCGGTTTCACCAGGCAAATGCTGGGGATGGCACCTTAAGTAAGATCCTGGCCGATACCTTCCCCATCCTCTACCTACATTATCCCGGCCTGAGATAAAGATGCTATAAATACATTCAAATTCTAAGATGCAACGCTTTATAAAATTCCCTATTTAAGTCTCTGGGTTGCAATTGGATGAAGCCAATTACTTTTCTTTTTGCGTTTTCTTAAAATCAGAGCAGCCAACCGCGGTAACCATGTGGTCTCAGGCGTCAGGTTCTGGGTTTGAATTCCGCCTGGCGGATGGATGTCTGTGGATTTTAGAGACTCACATCTAGAGAAAACGAGACAGTTGAAGTCGTTAATTATTAAAATACCTCTAACTACAAAGTTTACAGAGTGATTTATACAATCAGAGCACAACATGCAGCTATTTATTCTAAATTCCTTTCGATGTTGAGCAACTCAACTCCCCTAGTGCGCAGAACCTAATAATTTTAGTGATTTTTTTATTCAAATTATTTTATTATCTCCTTTTTTAATGATCAGAACGCGCTTACCCTTTCATATGGTATTTCTAAATCTGTAAATTCTGAATTGTAAGGATTTGGTCGAGAGGTTAGCAAACTCGCTTCCTGGGTGCATCTTCACGGGTTCAAGTCTCATTGGGATACATTGAACGAAGTGATTCGTATCCCACTTTTTCAAAAGCTGTAGGTACTGTCATGTAGGACGTTAATAACGATTCAATGCATCAATCAGGATCCTTAGTTATAGTATACATCTTATTGCAAAAAAGAAAGAAATCCTGACTACTTCCTTCTTCCCTAATAAAGTCTAGAATGTTTCTCTTGACGTTGACGTTGATAATCTTTCTCGTAGATTTTTCTTGTCATTAGCTTATGACAAGCTTTGTGACTGAAGGTATAAGAAGCAATGGTACATGCCCAGCCACTCAGGTTTAGTAGTGAAGGTCGCAAACCACGAACCAAGACGGCAGGTGATGCAGGTTCAAATCCTTTTAATTTCGACTGTTCTAAATGAGGTTTGTTGAGGTTCTTGTTTGTCCTACCAGATGAATTCAAAGACTTCGGACGTTAGTCATTAAAAGAATCCAGAAATGCTAATAAAAATAAAGATACACGATAAATAAACCTGATAAATATAAATATAAACGATCAATACAAACTTCTGGCACCATCACGGCGGGATTTCGATATTGGCTTGAGAGAATTGATCTAAAGCCACAGATTATTAAAGTTAATCACAGTTATTCTTAACAAAGTCCTAATCCGAGAAATAATAATTATGAGCCATACATTGCACCACTGAAATACTGCAAACAAAGTATTTCATGCTCGATTCTCGGTTACTGCACAATAAAAAAAACACTGTTTTGAATATTAAATTATGAGACACACATTCTTTAAAATTTCGTAGTCTTCAGGTAACTGTAACAGAAACTATTGAGCAAGTGTGCTTCTTCAGTAATACATGATGTTATAGACACACAAAAAAAATGTCAGCGTTAAAGTTGCCTAAAAATCTCCCGCAAGTTCAAATCAAACGGGAAAAATGGAATTATAATTTTAAACAAGCAAAACTAGAAGCATAAAATAGTTTCGTGTGTGGAGAAAAGTAAAGAAAATTGGCTGAATCGCAGAGTGAACTGCAGAAAAAGAATTTGAGAAGACGAACACGAGAATATTTGGCATGAAAAAAAATAAGTACACAACATATAAGAAATTAAATAAAAACAGTACAAGTCATAATTAATTAGACTGATCATTAAAAAAGAATATAACACAGGAAAACTTAATTCAAATCGTCAAAAGGAAAGGGATGGTATTTTTAAATGTAGATGGTATTCTCAGTTTTCGTGAGTGGGGAATCAAAACCAGGAACTCCACGTTCTGTTTAGATTTATACCGTGCAATTACGGACAATCAGTGTATTCAGGTAAAGTCAATACTAGCACTGTCTGGAGAGTAATTAATAATCAACAGTAATTTGGAGGGAAATTGCTCGTGCTTATGCTCCAAACAAGCTTCGTATTTAATGTCACAGAGTAAACGTTATGAACTAACAAGTAGCTTTTGATTTGACTTGATAAATGGTTATATTGGCTTTGAGACTGTATTTCCGTCACCATTTTCGAGAGCACGTCACGTCGAATAGGATATGAACAAACAACAATTTATGTCAATTCAAATCATTATCAGCAGACAACTATACTAAATGCAAACTATTCAAAATTCAAAACTGAATGACATGCTAAGTGATTAAATGATACGTAAGCAACCAAACAAAAATCATACTTAATATTTTAAGATCAATAGTGATGCAAATATGTTCAAGTAAAATCATCTGTACTCACTTTCAAACACGATATTTATATTAATGAAAGTATATCCTAAATATTAAGTAGAGCTTAAACGAGGAAATGGTTTACACAAACATGCAACGTTCTGAAAGCAAATACGATCACAATGTTCATAAGCATGACATATCAAATCACGAATTCAAGACCAGTTCAAGATTGTTTATTTTCATTCTCTGCCCTTCACCATTCGTCATTGCAAAATAAATTATTAAACCAGCTTCTTTCATTGTGTGTGTGACACAATAAGGTTCTGTGTTAAAATTTGACTTATTCAACTGCAATTTCAGTTGAATATATAAATTATTCAACTGAAATTAGAACATCGGTCATGTTAGTTGGGTTAGTGAATTTAATAGCTTTGTTTCAAGTGACGTTAAGTGAAAGCTGTATAAATGATACTTTATGTACCAGTACGGATCATCTACGTTGACTGTTAGGAAACACAAAGGCAGTGGATGAATCGATGGTAAAAAGTCTACAAATCTGGGACGGGGAAATCCAAGTAAGGATAACGGTAATTCGTATGTCTCTTTTTCAGAACTGGTTTGTTATTTGTATTCAGGACATTGTTCGTTATAGGCCAAAGTGACTAATTTAAGGATTATTTTTTTCTCGACGTGATAGTTGTTGAGTCGATAAGTAAAGTATCATGAATCTGGGCCTTCGGCTGTGAGAACTCTAAGGATCACATTTGTACATGTAGACGTGCATTATTGATCTCTTTAGATTTGTTTCTCATGCCAGTAAGGGCCGGTGATATTTCAGTGTTGCCAAGCCTTGTATTTTACCTTATTTATCAACAAAAGTTTAAGTAATTCCTCAACTTATTAGAACCATATATTTTTAATGGAAATTTCTCTTCTTATGTGGTCTTTGTGGTGGACAAACATCGAATGCGTGGTTTTTCTCGGGATTTTCCCGTTACCTCATACTTTCTTCATTCCACCAGTTACTCCATCATCATCCAATCTGGCCTGAGTTAAACGGTGCCTAAAGGCTTTCAAAAGTAAATTCAAAATTCAAATTAAATGGAAACACTGTGCGTGGATTGCATATCGTTTGCTGTGTTAAGTCTCGGCAGAATTAATACATTCCTCGTGCACTGCCTGATTAAATTATACGAAACAATTTGTTTAAACCTGATAGTATACTAATCTATGATATTTTAACTGAAACTTTTATCCAATAAGATTGTATGTTGCAATTTGGCTTATTCAGCTGTAATTTCATTTAAATAAATGTATTATTCAACTGACTGAAAGTTAAGCCAAATTGTAACAGAACCTTAGAATGAAAGAAGAGAGTTCTTATATATGCATTCTCTTTCTTAGATTGACCTTACGCGTTTTTGTTTAATCAGGAGCTACCATTACCCAATAGTTTTGCGAGCAACGTGAAATGAATCTAATTACTGTGCTATCCTGTAAATTGATTTCTCTCAGAACTAATTTAAACTGGCCAGATGTAACATAGAACCTTACTAAGCCACATGCTTCATTTATTAAGTTAATTATTAACTGAGCAGGCAGCTATGACTTGAGCCTGTCACACATCGTAGAGATAACGTCAATTTGCGAACAATCCTCTAGGCCAGGGGTGAGAAAAGCAACGGCCAGACACTTGTTTTAAGGATCATCGCAGTATTAGCCTAGTGAAAATTAGAATATCGGTAGTAAACCTCATTCAGAAAGGTCCACAACAAGACTCGAAGTTACACTACTTTTCAGTGCCGACCGTGAGTTGCCAAGTTCTCCTGCGACATAGATCAACGGGCTTAAAGGAAACACAAAAATGTATTTATCGTTTGCAGTAAATATGCCTAAAAAATGTTTCTACAGGTGTAGCATAAAAACGAACCTTTTTTAATACATCGAAACTGGATATGTTTTATTATTAAAAAATTACTAACAGATGCACTGCACTCTTACATATTGTCATTTGTA
>JAGDQP010033654.1:0-20552 GCA_022664845.1 Lepisma saccharinum | reverse complement strand
TAGTGTAAAATGTGCCTCATCAGTCCACAGGATAACCCACGGCCACATGTCATCCACTTCCATCCGTGCCAAAAACTCAAGGGCAAACGCAAGACGTTGTTGCGGATCTTGGGGTTTCAGTTTCTGTACAGTGTGAATCTTGTAAGGATACTAGTGTAAAATAGCACTAAGAACTTTCTTCACTGTTGACCATGGGATAGCCAATTCCCGTGACACTGCCCGAGCACTGGTAGCGGAATATGGAGCACGTGCTGCGTGGTCCACGACAGGCACAGCACCCTCTTCAATAACTACCGTTGAAATGAGTCGTCGTCCTCTTCCTGAAGCTACACTCAAATCACCCGTTGTCTCGAATTGCAGTACCATCTTCTTTAAGCAATTTCTTGATATCGGTACTCTTCTAATTCATTTCAGAAGCTGATATTCCCTCAGTGCTGCACTGTAATTGCTCCCCTTTTGATAGACCAATTTTTCTAACAGCGCCACATTTTCCCCTGGTGGCGGAAATTGGAACTAATATTTTTTTTTCAGCGAAACCCGCTTCCGCATGGTCTCATTAGTATATTTACCGAATTTCAATGTAATACATTGATTACAGCCCGCGCTGGACCGCCGTAAATAGCGGCACTTTAATTGTAACCACCCCATATAACTATGGACGTCAATGCTAACACCATTTGAAAATTACTTCAACTTAATACTGAATAAAGTTGCAATGTCCGAAAGTTGTCGAAAATGTGTTCAAATTAAATAAAATTCTGTATTTTATTTTAGAATACATGGTTGTAACTCTTGTGTAATAATATTTAAACTAATGTATTATTTCTTTCATTAGTATGAAATAAAATTTTCTTCCTCAACAGCTATTGATTCCTTATTTACGAAGAAATGAAAATAAATATATATTGCCTTAAGTGAAAAAGAATAAGAATTACTTTCCTTTCGAAGTAAATTTAAATTCTACTTTAAATTAATAAAATATTAATCATTTTCTCTATTTTAGAAAATGGAAAATTATTCTTTAACTAAAATATTACGAAATTTTATTCAAATAAAAGTAAATAAGATATATGAAGTATTCTTTAAGTGAAAATTATAATTTGTTGA
This sequence comes from Lepisma saccharinum, assembly GCA_022664845.1. Taxonomy (NCBI): domain Eukaryota; kingdom Metazoa; phylum Arthropoda; class Insecta; order Zygentoma; family Lepismatidae; genus Lepisma; species Lepisma saccharinum. Next base: position 19,445 of record JAGDQP010033654.1, on the reverse strand, counting down.
AAGGAAAAATAATAACAAAGAAAAATTCAGTTATTATAAAAAATTAAGTCAGATAAAATTGTAAGTAAAAATATTTTCGTAATTGAAGTTTTCTAGAAGAAATATATCTAAGATTTATAAACATTATCAAGCAAAATTAATTAGTAATTAAATTTTGTAAAAGTAAAAGATAAAGCAAATTTTCTGTAAGTAAAAGTATTTAGTAAGTAAAATATTTAATGTTTATGAAACTTGATAAGTAGGAAATTATTTTTTTAAATTAAATTTTACTGAAGTATCAAGATAATGTAAGTTTCTTGAAGTGAAGATATGCAAGAACGATAAAATTTATTAAACTTATTATTTGAAGTAATTAAATTACTCTTCAAAAACTTTTCTTTAAGATAAATCATTTCATAAAATTTTGATCGACTTTCACAAATTTTCGTTTACTAAAGTATTTATCTAAAATCGAAAAATAATTTATAGTAAAATTTCTGTAAATACTTAAATGAAATGCCTTGTTGTTATTATTAAACTTCTATTAGTCAAAATTTTTATTAAGCTATGCATACATAAAATCAATAATATTATTATTGAAAAACTAAGTTATACCAAGTTATTTAAGGTTAAACTGAAATATGTTATACTTCTTGCTTCTGTTTAGCTAGAATATTTAAGATTTACAAATTTCTTAAGTAAAAATTATTATTTGAAATTAGTAAAATAATCTACGTAAATTTTAATTGTAAAAACTGACTAGGAATATTCATTAACTAAAAGATAAATATAGGTAATAGTAAGATTTTTTTAAAATACTTAACAAAATACTATTTACTTATTATTATACTTTTGCTTAGTCAAAAATAATTACCTAAATAACTTTGTAGCAGTAAAAAAAATAACTAAAAAGTTTATTCAAAATTGTATTAGTTATATTGCTATGAAAAATTATTTTGAAGTTTAGAATAATAAACAATATGAGTTATAATGAGTATTGCTATGAAAAATCATTTTTAACTTTAGAATAATAAAGAATATGTATTTGAACATTATGAAAATTGTCATACTTTTTAAAACATAATACGAATTAAAATTATTATCTCTTTCACTATATATTTTATTACTACATTCTTCTAATAACAAGATCTTTCAAATAACATTCTTAATATTAATATGAACATTGTAAAGATAAATTTTACCAGTAGAAAATAAATAACTTTATCAATAGAAACTTGTTTGAATATTCTTAATAAAATTATTCCGTCTTATTTTCAAAGCTAACACTCATGAACTTAGAACATTGAAAATATGAAATATATAAACAAAAAATCTTGGATTTTTTTAGGTTCACACACTTCATTTTAGCTTAAATTTCAGAATATTAAAAATGTGAAATCAATCATAATAAAATTTTCCACTTAAAAAAATTGTTTGAAATGTCTCTTTTCTAACTGATACAATAGTAAGTTTACATTAGCTACTCCCTTACTCCTAATTTGCAATGATAATAGTAATAATATAGCATTAGAGTATTAATATTTAAGTTAAGAAAGAAAAATAATAATAAAATATAATTTAAAATTTCTAAAAATAATTTTCAACTTTAAGAACAATGTTTCACCTTGATGAAGTGAAATAGAATATATATATATATATAAATGTAATATATATTCGTATCCTAACGTAAGTTTCCACTTTATATTTTATAAGTTACTTAAGGGCTAGTTTTTCATTGTCCATTTATCATTCCAGTTAACTAACTGATAGGTAAAGTTAACCTGAACTGTAACTTAAACATCCGTTTTTCAATTGCCTTTTGACTGGTGGTTAGTTAACTAGTGGTTAATGGGAACAGAGCAACGGTTGACAATATATCTATACTATTTTGCCATCTAGGGAATTGTTCAGGAATTATGAAAACAGTAGAATAGAGGATAGCGCACTGAGTTATACACAAAATGCTCATAAAATTAGCTAGTTTTTGAAGTAAGAAATGTGAAGGTTATATGGCATAAAGAGATTTGCGGAATAATGAAATAAGGTAGTAAGCAAACAAATGTAAAGAGTTGAGTTGCTATCTAAAAATACGTATATTTGACGCCTACCTGGAAGCTGTGTGGGTTTGGGTGCTAAGCGAATCGCTCGAAAGTCCTGGATTCGAATCCCGGCTGATACATGGTTTTGAATTTTAATTAGCATCGCATTATTAATCGCGACGGACCAGTCAATTATTAAAATCGCCCAAAGTAATAAAGTTTACATAGTTTATTACATAGGTGGGACGGTTCTAGATTGCTGGCCCGCATATCCTTACACTCTGGGAAAATAGATAAACTCCACGTTATGGCATGCAGCTTCCGCGCCATATGTAAGCTCTATACCCCTTATTTCCTTGCAAATAATTACCGCATATACTTCTATAAACACCTACCGGCAACCCAGAAATTCAAAAGTGTTAGGGAAAGCTATATGCCATTATCATTTCGTTAATACGCAGTTCATCAACATATAATAAGCATAGCCGCGTGAGGAGCTATGGCGAAACTTCGTGTCATGAATTACACGTATTTTGCCACAAGAAACACGGACAATATCTCAGCTTAGTTGAAGTCAAGTTCGATACTTTTTATTACACACGATGTACATGGGGTGTTAAAAAATGCATATGCTAGCCCCCGAACGAGCAAGAAAGTAAATAGTCAATAACACTTTTCCATATTTCAAGCTTATTTTACAATTTCATTTCAAAACTGTTATATTTAGGATTTCAACACTTCTAGACACGTTAGGAATGTTACATTTCTTGGGTAAAGTTTATGTTTTTTGCGGCCCATAAAGTAAAGTAAAGCCAAAGTTAACAGGTAGTTCTAAGAACATGGGCACGATTTCAAGCAATTACAAGCAAGAAATACAGTAATTTGAATTACTGATCTTTTATGATAGAGTTCATAGGCAGAGAACAGAGTTCTTCGGTTTTAGGTGCATTGTATTTCGGTCGGTTGCAACTAACAAAGAAATTAAGATTATCAGTTCGAAAGGGTATAGCCAAAATTGAGGCTTGTAAAATGGTTTTGCAGTTTTGTTCGTATTGCTTTTTAATTGTAAAAACTTTAAGGTTGGAATAGGTTCGCGAGCAGCTTCAGGGGTTACACATTGGGTGGTCTAACAGAATCTCTGTAATTACATACTTCTCAGTAAATGGAAAAGAAACTACAGGCTGTCAGCGAAGGTAATGTACTTCATGAAATTTAATATAAATGTTTTTAACGTTTTTTTGGTTAGTCGCGGCTAGTACTCTCCTAAAGGAAAAGGATATGGTAAGGTGTAAAGTGGGGTAATATTTAATAATTCCATTAATGTTATTCATTAGCATTTTACAAATATTACGTTTGCTTCATAATCATACGAATAAACTAATCTTTTGGAACCCCTGCGTCCACCAGCTACTGATTAATATGTCACCACTACACATTTCGCTGTAAATAATTCACGCAGTGGGGTAAAGGAATATTTAATCATCTTGATTCAATTAGCTTTATTATTTTCTTGGGTAAACTTTACTTAATGGCCCGCAAAAAAATTGCAGCGCGAAGTAACATTTCCAACGTGAGTGGAAGTGCTGAATTGTAAAATTTAACGAAGTTTCGAGTCATGGAAGTATGAAATGAGAGCGAAAAGTGGTTAGTACTGTTTCGGTGCTTGCCTGTAGAGTGCACATTGAGTGAATGTTAAGTTATACGCATCGTATATAATGAACAAAATTTTGTAACCTGACCTTAAATAATCGTATTCACTCACTCGACACGTACATTACTTTTTGTAGAAAAGTAGTCATTCATAAATCGCTATTAGTAATCCACACACCTCCATTTTTGTGTCTTGACCAATTGGATTGATCATTTAACGAAATAATGACACAGCTTTTCGTGACTTTTTCGTATGTCTGACTCTCAGTAGGAGTTCATAGAAGCGTCAGTAATAATTATTTGCAGGGGAATGAGTGGTATAGTTTGTAAACATGGGTCAATAACTTGTGGAAGCTGCAGGTCATCAAGAAAATATGACAATTTGTTTTTATTACATACTTTAATTATCATTTGGGGACTTTGTCTCAAAATCATACGGATTTACTTTACTTTCGGGATCACAGCTTCCGTCAACTACTGATACCTGAATACGCTCAACACCACTCATTCCCTTATAAACAATTCACACACAACATCTAGCAACAACATCCAAAAAGCGTTTCTAAACAACAAGTGTTAATATTTTTTAAATAAGCACTCATGTTGACAACACATGCAAATATGGTGGCATGTGAAAGAACATTTTGCTAGAAAAGTCACGGATACACGTCAAGTAGCAAAGGCAGTTAAAGATACCTTAGAATATTTTTTCATTATACGCGATGCACCTGACTTTTAATATTCACTCAATGTACAGTCTCAACTCGGAAGCATCTAACGCTCCAGATCCCTTTATTTCCTTTTCACATTTGCATGACTACAGCCTTTGTTATATTTTCCTTTCAATGCTTACACACACGTTGAAAATGTTAAATTTATTCTGCAAATTTTACATTTTTCGAGTTCAAAAAGTGAAGTTAAACATCGCGTTTCAACACCACACACTTCTATCATTCTTATAACTTTTCCTTTTTGATGGAGATCAATATAAACTGACTTCTTGCCCCACCAGCACAAAATAAAACTTTTCGTACCGCACCTAACTGAATCTGAATCCAAAAAAGAGAGAAGCGTTAAAAAGTTGCGTAGAAGAACTGTGATATTCCCTTTATGCATTATAATACAATTCTATCATCCTCATTATCATAACTTTCACAGATGGCAATTTCCAAACTGCTTTGAAATCTACCGTTAGCGTGTTAATTGGAGGCAGAAGTACGAGTAAATCTACCTACCAGTTTGTTCAACTTAACTGTTGTTATAACTTAAACATTCAAAAACGGGTAAACCACCAGTTAGAGTTTAACTGTTAGTTACTAACTAACCTGTACTTTAACCAGACAATGAAAACCCAGCCTTAAGTGATATTTCAATTCCTACATTTCAAGAAACATTGAAAATGAGAAATAACAAACATACATTGTTTCTAACATTAGTTTCCACTTTGTAGATTTTAAATCAACGAACTAGAATTTCATTTGTAACCTTGTAAGAAAAATTAACCTACCTTTAAAATACATCATAATTTGATTAAGTAAAATTTATTTCATAACTCAAGACGAAAATATATTATGTAATTTACATAGCTAAAATTTCATTTACAAGATTTAAAAATGGTTTTGAAGGATAAAACTCTTAATTAGAAAAGTAATTATTTTATTCTTAACAGGTTTTCACTTTGTAGATTGTAAATTATTTAAGTAAAATTTCGATTGTAACTATCCATCTATGTAAGAAAATATGCTAGTTTAAATGTTGTTTATTAATTGATTAAATAAAATTTCTAAAGTAGACAAATATATAATGTATTTTAGATAATTAAAATTTAATTTCCAACTTTCAAAAAGTTTTTTAATCAGTTTGATCCGTGAACTATTTTTTTCTTGTATCCTATTATGTAATAAGTTTCTAAGAAACAACCTTGTTTTACTTTAAAAATATTTTATAACCTTTTAACGGAAAATACTTTTATATCTTCTCAAATGATCATTATTAAAAACATCGAAATAAAAAATAGGAAAGAAGTTTAACTTACAGAAATAAAATTTCATTTCTAACTTTCTAAAATAATTGTTACTACATTAAATAGTTTGTAATTTCATTAACTAAAATTTATTTCACAACGAAACTAGAAAAATATATTTTCTAAGTTTCACAAGTAAAATTTTAATTAGAAGTTTTAAGAAAATATTTTTGAACACACTTTAATGCAAGTATTTCTCTATAAGCAAAGCTATCATCATCTACGAAATATCATTACATAAAGAATACCCTAAAATATCAAAATTCTATATGGAAAAAAGTAGATATCTTCTCTAGCCAAACCCTCAAGTCATCTGGTCAGCTTACATTATACTTCTCGCACAAAATCGAATACAACGAACACTGAAGTAGTAAGAGCAATACAAATCGCCTGAAATTTAAAACAGCGTTTGCGGCAATCGCACACATAAAAGCTACCCTAAGAAAATTAGCTAACGTAAGCACCGTTCGCAGCGATTGCTTTCACAAAAGCCTATTAAGACTTTTGGTGGTTTGTACTGCTCTTAGTACTTAAATTTGTGTTGTATTTGATTTTGTGAGAGCAGTAACATGTAAGCTTACCAGAAGATAACTTGGGGGCTTGTATAGGGAAGATATTTACTATTTTCTATAGATTTAGATATATTAAGGCATTATTTATGTAACCATATTCCTTACAGGATAGGTTTCTAATGCAATATTTGCATGAAAGTGTGTTGAATTTTTTGTCTTAAAACTGCTAATTCAAATTTGACTTGCGCAACTTAGAAAATATAATTTATAGTTTCGTTGTGAAATAAACTTTAATTAATGAAATTACAAACCATTTAAAGTAATAACATTTTCTCTTAGATAATAAGAAATTAAATTTTATTTCTGTAAGTTAATTTTTTCCTATTTTTATTTCAATGTTTTTGTAAGATATACATAAAATTTCCATTAGAATGTTATAAAATATTTTTAAAGCAGAACAAGTTTTTTCTTAGAAATTCATATAAAATTATGATACCAGAAAAAATTTACTTCAATATAAACTGATTAAGAAGCTTTTTGAAAGTTGGAGGTGAAATTTTAACTATGTAGAATACACAATATATCTACTTAGAGAAAATTTATTTAATCAAGTAATAAACAATTTTTAAACTAATACATTTTCTTACAAAGTTGGATAGTTAAAATCGAAATTTTACTTAAATAATTTACAGACTACAAAGTGAAAACTTGTTAAGTATAAAATAATTACTTTTCTCATTAAAAGTTTTAAACTTTAAAAACCATTTAAATCTTGTAAATGAAATTTAAGTTATGTAATATACAAAATATTTTTTCTTCAGTTATGAAATAAATTTTACTTAATCAAATTATGATGTACTTTAAAAGTAGAATAGTTTTTCTTACAAGGTTACAAATGGAATTCTAGTTCGTTAATTTAGAATCTACAAAGTGGAAACTAACACTAGGAACAACATACTTTCATTGTTTCCCATTTTCAATGTTTCTTAAAAATTAGGATTTGAAATTTTACTTAATTAACTTATAAAATATAAATTGAAAACGTACGTTAGGAAACAAATATATATATTATATTTCACCTCATCAAGGTGATACTTCCTTCTTAAAAGTTCAAAATTATTTTACAAATGTTAAATTATATTTCATTTTTATGCATTATAAAAATATTTTAATTATTTCACATCTTAAATATTAATACTACTGTGCTGTATTATTACTATTAACCTTGTAAACTATGAGTAAGGTAATAGGTAATTTAACATATTTCTGTGCAAGTTAGAATGCAAAATTTTCAAACAATTTTTAAGTGGAAAAGTTTATTATTATTTCACAACCTCAATGTTCAGAAAAGTAAACTAAAAATGGAGTGTAACTTTATAAATAATTAAACTCGAAGTGTTTTCCTTCATATATTTCACATTTTCAATGTTTTATAAGCTCACGAATGTTAACTTTGAAAAAAGATGGAGAATTCCATTAAGATTTTTTAAAATTCTATTGTAAAGTTATGAATTATTCTCTACTGGTAGATTTTCTTGTCAATGTTCATATTAATATTAAGAATGTTCTCTCAACGATTTTCTTAGAAGAAAAACTTAGTAATAAAAAATTAGTGAAAGAGTTAATAATTTCCATTCATAAAAGTCTGAGCATTTTTAATCTGTTCATAATATTATATCTACTTTAATCTCTAAAGTTCAAAATAATTCTTACACAGTATGAATAATTCTCTATTTCTGTAAATTAGAAAGGAAATTTCTAAATATCAATAATTTTAACTATAAAATTTGAAAGTTTCTTTTCTTTCATTGGCAGGTCAAAAATTACTTTATAAAATTTCGAAGTCCAAATTTTAAACCTAGTATTCATTTCTTATTTTGCGTATCCTATTCTTATTGTAGAAAAAGTTGACATATTACAAGTTTGGGAATCATGAGTTTGTAATGTTTCCAAATATTCATATTAGTGTTTCAAATGTTGAAACATGGTTTAATTTTTAGTAGATAGAAAAAACAAAAAATGCATTCATTTTTATCATTAATGTTCAAATAAGTAATTTTTCTCAAGTTTTAATAATTACTAAATAATTTTACTTAACTCAAAGTTTATTAACTAAGTTACATATTGCAAATAGTAAAAATAAAGTTTAATAATTTTAGTTGTGAAATGTTTAAAATCATCTTAAACAAATTATATGAAGGAACTATTTAATTTTAAATAACTTTTTATTAGTAAATTATTTTACTTTCACTTTTTGTAAATTGATACTTTAACTTAACAAAATTTCATATGACTTATTAATGACTCGATAAAACTTCATGACAATATTTTCTACTTAAATAAATTTAATCTAAGTGTATTATATTTTTAAAAACTTGGTTGATTATTGATATATTAGCTTAATTAAACATTCTTATAAAATTCATACTGCATAGTAGAAACTGATCTATTCTTAAAATTAAAAGGAACATTTTCTGCTTGATTTATTTTAGTTAAACAATATTTAGTTTCTCTTTTTACATTCTAATACATTTATTAAAGTTATTTATTTCACTTAATCAAATTGATTAAGCTAAGTATTTAAATTAGAATGTAGCATAATAATATTTGAAAACTAGTTTAGTTAAAGATAATTTTAAAAAGAAGTGCAAAGTATTGTAGTTTAAATGTTTTAGTTAAAATATTTATAATAAAACAATACTCACTATAACTCATTTTATTTTCAAGATTTTTATTTTATTTATTTTTACTCAGTTTACAAAATTTTATCAGTAATGTTTTTAATTAAGGAAAAGTATTATAGTAAGTATAGAGCATTTTAGTTAAGTATTTTTAACAATTCCTAGTATTATATATATTTACTTTTTAGCTAAGGATTATTTTAAGTTATTTGTTTAAATTAAAGAAAAGTTTACGTAAGTTAGTTTACTTATTTCAAATAATAATTTTTACTTAACACATTTGTGAATCTTAAATATTCTACCTAAACAGAAGCTTAATAAGAAGTATAACATATTTTAGTTCAATGTTAAATTTAAAACTTAGTGTAACTTAGTTTTTCAATAATATTATGAAGTTATATATTTTGTTTATGCAGAGATTAGTTTTAAAAATTAATTAACGAAAGTTTAGAAATAAATATAAGGTATTTTTTTTAAATATTTACAAAAGTTTCACTATAAATTATTTTTTAGTTTTAGATAAATGTTATAGTAAACAAAAATTGTTGAAAGTCAATCAAAATTTTATGAAATGATTTATCTTAAAGAAAAGTTTTTGAAGAAGAATTTAATTATTTCAAATAATAATTATACTTGAATTATTATTATTATTATTATTTTTATTTCTCTCTACATCCGCATTTGAATTTTCATAATCGGTTCATAAACAACGCAAATACACCAAATTCAAACTTTAGGCATCAATAGTTGACCACATTTTTCAGTCCTTAAATGCACTCAGAGCACTACCTTAAAATTAGTTTTCTCCTGATCTGTCTATTCGACACACCGGAATAATAACTATCTGGTACCTACAACTGTGTCTCTGCCTGATCTCTTCCCTCTTCGTGTTTAAGCTTTGCTTGCATGGTCGTCATATATCTATATATGTATTAGGACTTTGGGTGTATCTATTGACAGGTCACCCTGTATAACTTCCATATATTTTCTTTTCATTATGCCTCATTGCATTGCCACATTTTTTCGGCCCTACATTGCAGTAGGTACACTGACTGACATTAATTTTATCCTGCTCTGTGTCTTCGACACATCAGGGCGAATGATTAAATGGTACCTACAACTTAGGCTCTGGCCAACACCTTCTCCTACCCATATCCGAGTCTTGATTGCCTGGAGGCCGTAATTAAATGTTAAAAGTTTTTCATTTTCCTTCAGTATCGCAATCATCTTTTGCCGCGTCCCTTTTCCTTCCCACCTGTAATACACGTGTAATTGTGTAAACACACCGTGACTAGGCTTTGATGTTAATAGTACCCAGGCTTTCAATTGATAACGTATATCTCCCAACCACCTTGTTGCAATGTGCTTTTTTAAAAGCAAATTCTATTACTACCGTTTTCCCTTTCCAACCTGAACATTGCTTTTTTACGTGGCAAATGGAGCGGTGTGTTCTGTGGTGCTTTCCTCGTTAACTCCTTTCAATGCCTTCAACCACAGCCCTCTTTGATTATTCGGTTTCCCTTTTCTCTACATTTTTTGGACTACTTATTATTCCGATCACATGATAACTATTTCAATATGTACTCACTACCGCTTGATTGTCTCTCTACGAGTATTTTCTTACAATCAACGATTTATCTTCTCATGCGTATCCTGCCAAAAGGATTAGACGTTCCTATCAAAACGCATCTCGCGCTCCGAACGGATTCTCCTCTCTCCCTACCCGGATGCGGACTCCTCAAACCATTTCTTCTTTCTTCTCAACAATTCGTTCCTCAACTGGCGGTCATTAATAATCTTTCGTATGAACAATCTTACTTTTCCTGACAGCTCCTCCGTATATCGACATTATGTCCTCCGTTTCTCTCTTTGTGGCGGTCTCTTTTTACCCTTTTGTTACGTTCCATTGCAAGTGTATATAGCATCCCATCCCTGCTGCATCACTGCTCATGGACCCATTCCTTATTTCTCTAGTCATCCTTTGGTCGCCCTGGTATACAGCGCTCTGTCACTGATTTGCATTTATAATTTGCATTGCTTTGTTGCGATCTCTACATTTCGATGGATTACGTGACCTATATAGGTCACGATATGTTACTCACACGTCACCAGCATTACGAACTCTTTCATACATGAGTGATTAACGTGGTTCCTGTTTCCAGTGGTAGATCATCGTATACCCACCATCTAGGTCAGTCTCTACTACTGTTTGCTATGTCTCTGACAGTAAACAAACGGAAATTTAAAATAAAAAAGCGGTTTGAATCGTTCAAGACGCAGCGGGAACAAAGCTTAAAGGCAACCAGGTAACCAATCAAAAGGAAAGAAATTTTAAGGAAAGGAAGACCATTTTCTTAGAAGAAGTTGCAAGAAAAACGACAAAACAAGGTCCCTTTAATTCCGTCTCGGCAACCAGCTGTTTGATAGAAGAAGCCAGCAGGCATATGGATGGTTTCCAAAGGCAATCGTCATGTTGTCCTTTTCGCTGTTCCTACAAGAGTTTCAACAAATTATGGGTGAATGGGCAGACATATCCGAGAAATACATAGAAGACTTTTGTATAATTGCAACAAACGAACGTCACGCACACAGTAATTGAAACCTTGGTAGTACGGTAAAATCAATTGCAGTCATATCCATCATAGAAATCCTAGAAATCCTCCCCCGTAACAAAAAAGAACGGATAGTATAATGGTCGTTTAAGACCACAAATATGTAACGCTGGAAATATATAGAGACTGAGGTTCTCCTTTTGCCTTGATGACTGTGCGGCTCACCTCGGCATTGATTTTGCCAGGTGTCAAAAGAACTACTGAAATAATGCTAGCTATGCCTACTGAATGGCAAGTAACAAAGAGCGTTGGCTAAAAAGTAATGCATCCTAAGCACAAATAGACTATTAGACTCTACATTTTCTCAGAGAAGTGCCAATGGATTACAGTTCGGACACTTTACAAGTTTTCTCAAGTTCTCTTAAGGTTAATGTAAAGCAACGATCTATAACAAAAGATGGTAGCACTACCTCCGTATATGTCTAATGTATTTTCATTGTTACACGAAATTTCATTGTTGCTCCTACAAATTCAAGTTCAACCTGTCAGGGAAGAAAGTTCATAACCAATTCAAGAGCATGATCGATGGCGATTTTTAATTTTCTTTCTGTTCATTGATGAAAGAGCTTCATTGTTATAGGGTTCGATATCCATAACAACAATGAAGCGATTTCAACAATGAAGGAAAACAAAAAAATCGGCATGGATCATGTACTTGAATTGGTTACGAACTTTCTTCCCTGAAAGTATGTACTCTCTAGACTTGAATTTATAGGAGCAGCAAGGAAATTTCGTGCAACCGTAAGAATATATTAGATATACGAGTACATGGAGTGCTGCCACCTTTTGTTGGATACCGTTGCTTTACACTATCTTTAAATTAATTATAATTACGCTTTCGTGTTGTAAGAGAGCAAGATCAGTGCATCTGAACCCAGAACTTCCTTCGCGATTGCGGGAATTTTCCTTTATTTCTCACAGTAATCGATATGAACAGCTAATTATTGTTTTTTCGAAATTCCGCTACCAACAATCTCATTCGGTTAGTGCTGCAATTATACTTGTCATTAATCTAATTATATTAAAAATAATAGCAACTCAAATTACAGCTGACTGTTTAGACACTTGGAAGATTTCTTTGATATATCCCGTAATGTTCAAGAGAAACGTCAGTATTTGGAGTTATCGGTAGTAATCCTCAGAAAACACCGAGTAGTACCTTTTACCTTATTGGAAGGTATGCTTCCAGTTTCGATGTGATTTGTGCACGCGCAGAAAGGTTAAAAATGTTCCTTATCTTAACAAGTCTAATGCTGGTCAAGTATTTGCTGCCGCTATGTTAATCGCTTATATCACAGAAATATAATAACCTTCTTCTAATATATATTTTCCAGTTACTTTTTTCTTCATTTTTCTTCTTTTCTTACTACAACGCATGAAGTACTTATTTTGGTTTAAAAAAGAGCGATAAAAGTTATACATTGAACGAGATACCAATTTGCGACCTCACGTGAACAAAAAAATCTCTTACACTTCAGACTCCCGGTCTTGTAATAATCTGTATTTGCTGAAGTCGAACATAAGTATTACAATAGTTATATCTATAACGTAAACGTACTTATCGATAGGTAAATATATTGTATTTCTAAATTAGACTTTCGAACTGGAAACTATCAGAGGTTTTGGGAATTAGACTAGTTTTAAGAAGACTAACTTATTTTTTTATATTTTTTCTTCTATATCACTATTTGTGAAAACTAACGGCTACTAACATAATAATAATAATAATAATAATAATAATAATAGAATATTTTAGAAACTTGTAGGCATTACACACTGCTACATTTCGTAAATTAAATCAAGAGTTAGATAAGGATATTATAAATAACATAAAAGTAACATTTATACTTATAACGTTATGATACTTATTGGGAATTCGAAACGTAATGTGCATGACTAATTTTTAATATGGATTGGGTTTAGAGATTAGAAGTGCAACTGCTTTGGAGCACATGCATTCATAAGACCTGTTGCTAAATCTTACATGATAATACAGTTTTGAGCACATATTTACTGTTTCGTTGAATTTAATACACAACACTGACACTTTTCCAAGTGTCTACTCGTAATGTAAGAAAGACCACTCTATCAACAATGAGAGAATAGAAAAAAGAAAAAATCGCGACCTACAAGAGCTAATCATCCCGTTTTGAATTCGAAATTCTTTTAAAAATTATTGCTATGGAGAGGCGGAGATTCGAACTCAGTACCCCTTATTCCACAGGTCCAAAGCTTAACCGCTACGCCACGAGCGTGTTGTGATTATCACTGTTTGATAAACATTTATTGCTGCACCGTTGATTGGAAATCTTCGCTTCGAAAGTTAAAACAGATTTTATGTATTTTTTCGACAGCTTTCGGGAAAAATAATAGTTTCTGTCACATGATTGTACGGCGCATGCACTATGTTTGTTTGCGTAATGTTTGATTTGAGCAAACATTTCTCTATTTTCAGTTACAGATAGTACTAAAGAAATGTATTGTTACGGCGAGCGAAAACAATTTCCCTTCATTTCCTGTAAATTTCCTGTGAATATTCCTATGTGCCAAATTTCTGACTTTTTGACTTAGAAATTTTTCGACAATTTCTCAATATTTTGTTTTATTCTTTCTAGTTTCCTTATTAATTAATATTTTTCTGACAAAATTTCTGGAAATATTCATTTTTACATTCTTTACAATTAAAACAGCTGAGCAAAGGCCAGAATCTAAGGAGAAAAATATTATTTGTTAAAAACTGTCAAGTAAAGACATACGAAAAAAACTGAGTATGAGTGTACAAAATGTCACAAAACTAGTACAAAACTTTGGCATTCTTTCCCAGTAAATTTTGTTCATTAAAATATGAACCATTATCTTGTGGTTCGAACTTTAAGTGTCCATTGCTGGCTACTAGACATGATACAACACCTCTTATTGGTGGTACAATATGGTACAAAGAGGTACAAATCTTTGACACTACTTTCAGGAAAATTCGTTAAGGTAGGAGAGAACTATTAACATGTTTCCCAGTTTAAATTAACTATTACTCGATAATGGACGTGGTACAAAACGTTTTATTGTTGGTACAAGAGGGTACAACTTTAACATTATTTTCCAAGAGAATTTCGTTAATTAGAATTCAACTATTATCTCGTGGTTCGAACATTGAAGTGCCCATTACACGCTAATGGACGTGGTACATAATTTCTTATTGGTGGTTCAAAACTGACACTATTTTTAGAAAAATTCGTTAAGGTTTTTTCCAAGTTTTAATTTTCCATTGCTCGTTAATGGACGTGGTACAATATTTTTATTTGTGGTACCTAATGATACAAAAGTACAAAACTGGCATCCTTTCCGAGTAAATTTCATTAATTAGAATACTAACCATTATCTTGTGGTTCGAACATTGAAGTGTCCATTATTGCTAATGGACGCGGTACAAAACTATTTATTGGTGGTACAAAATGGTACAAAACAGGTACAAAACTTTAACACCATATTCGAGAAAATTCGTTAAGGTGAGGGAGAGCCATTAACTTGTTCCTCACTATGAATCGTCCATTACTCGTTAATGGACATGATACAAAACTGTTTATTGTTGATGCAAACTAGTTCAGAACTGGTATAAAACTCTGACATTCTTGGCGACAGCAGCTGATTGTGAAGTTAAGCCACTACACATGTTTGGAACTTTCTCTTGAATTATTTTTTGCAATCGTGTAATTCCTAAAAAATAATGTTCTTTTTGCACAAGAAACCTTCTGCGAGGTAAATATTGCAATTAACACAGAAAAATTAACTGTTTACGTGACCTCGACATAAGTTTCCAAACATGTGGAGTGCTTTTTTTTTAAAAAAAAATCAATGATTTAAATCGATATATATATTTAAAAAGTAAAAATAAAGTGCAGTATTTTTAATAATTTTGTGGATTGAATCATATGAAAGCTTTAAAATTTACCTTCCAGTCCTTATGTGATAATAGGCTCTTATGATGCAAACTCAAACCAAATGATGTATCTAGAATTTTAGACTCGCCTTGCTTCGATGGGGGCGCTGCCTCCAGGCCACCGTGGGAGCTGTTCCTAACTTGGGGGTTTTGGGGAGCCGCGCCCCATTTATCGTAACCAGACTTTGTCTGGCGGACTGCGCCTCCACGGTACAAATATACCCCCCACAGGGACTGCGCCCCCATAGGGGAGGTTTGGCCCATTTATTGTAACCTACCAGTGATGGTACGCCTTTATACCAAAATTCGTTTTTTCTATTTTCAGTGGTTTGAAAAATTGGTCTTGAGGCGGGCATTTTGGTTTAAAGCTGGCGACTATTTAAATGTTTTCTTATATTGTTGTGACCTACTCGTGATGGTACACCATCATATAACACATCATTTCTCTAGCTCGAACGGTATGGAAAGTAGGTTTTGGACATCCATTTTGAATCCAAGATGGCGACTTTTTCAAAATGTTGTAAGGTTTTTCTAAACTCCTTGTTATGATACACCTTTATGCCAAAGTTCGTATCTCTAGCTCATACTGTGTAGAAAATGAATTTCTGTGACCGCCATTTTGGGACCAAGATGGCGTCTTTGGAGGAATTTAGTAATATTTTCGTAACCTGCTAGTGATAGTGTACCTTCATACCAAATTTCGTCTCGCTAGCCCTAGCCGTTTAGACTGTGTATTCAATACAATAATGGGTTTGGCAGCCATTTTGGATGCAAGATTGCGACTTTTACAACATGTTTTATATTTTCCTAAACTACTAGTGATCGAGTACCTTCATACCAAATTTCGTACCTCTAGCTCAAACGGTGTAGAAAATGTATTTTTTGTTCCCCCAAATTGGGTTCAAGATGGCGACTTTTAGAAAATTTGAAAACATTTTCTAACCTACTAGTGACAATGTACCTTGATGTCAAATTTCATCTTGCTATCCCCAGCGGTTTAGGCTGTGTATTCTATACAACAATGGGTTTGGCGGCCATTTTGGATCCAAGATGGCGACTTTTTAAAAATGTCAGATCTTTTCCTTTACCTACTAATGGTCCTACATCTTCATACCAAATTTGGTGTTTCTATCTCCAGTAGTTGAGCCTGTGAATTTTGATGATCAGTGAGTGAGTGAGTGAGTCAGTGAGTCACCATGGGGCTATTTTATATTATATGGACTCGCTTTGATTCGCTGGGGGCGCTTCCCCCCGACCCCCGTGAGGGGCTGCTCCCCTTTTATCTTAACCAAAATATCCCTGCAGGACTACACCGCCATGGTGTCCATCTGCACCCTCCCACAGGTGGCTGCGCTCCTAAAGGGGAGCTTTGCCCCATTTATTGTAATCTACTCTTGATCATACACCTTCATACAAAATTTCGTTTCTCAAGCTTCAATGGTTTGGAAATCGGGTTTTTGGGCGGCCATTTTGAATCCAAGTTGACGACTCTCTGAACGTTTTCATATATTGTCGTGACCTACTTGTGATGGTACACCTTCGTGTAAAATTTCATTTATCTAGCTCAAACGGTGTGGATAATGGGTTTTTGGGGGGCCATGTTGCATCCAAGATAGCAACTTTTACCAAATATTGTAATATTTTCCTAAACTACTCGTCATAATGTACCTTTATGTCAAATTTCGTATCTCTAGCTGAAACGGTGTGGCCATTTTGGATCCAATTGGATCCAAGATGTCGTCTTTGGATACATTGTGTAATATTTAGTAACCTACTAGTGATAATGTAAGTTCATACCAAATTTGATGTTTCTAGCTGCTGCCGTTTATAGGCTGTGTATTTTATAAACAGTGGTTCGGCGGCCATTTTGGATAAAAAATTGCTACTTTTTCAACATTTTAAAATATAGTCCTAAATTACTGGTGATCATGTACCAGTGGTGGTCAAATACCAAAATTGTTTTTTTAGCTTAAACGGTGTGGAAAATTGATTTTTACTGTTCACCATTTTCGATTCAAGATGGTGGTTTGGAGACATTTGGTAATATTTTTGTAACCTATTAGTGATATTGTACCTTAGTACCAAATTTCATTTCTATAGCCCCAGCAGTTTAGGCTGTGTATTCTACACAACAATGGGTTAGGCGGTAATTTTGGATCCAAGATAGCGACTTTTTCGAAATGTCGCATTTCTTTTCCTTTACCTAGTCATAGTCATACACCTTCATTCCAAATTTGGTGTTTCTAGCTCCTGTAGTTTGACCTGTGAATATTGATGATCAGTCAGTCAGTCTGCCAGTCAGTGACCATGGAACTATAAAGTATATAGATTGGTTCATTTCATATTACATGCGAAATTTTAGAAGAGAACATAGGAACCCAATTCACATTATAGGTTTACAATTGAATCGGCAGTTTGAAGAAGGCAATAAACTCCAAAAATGTGAAAATCTACTTTATGCCGGATTTGATATCTGGAAGGAATGGCGCATCTATACAATACACAAAGAAAGCAAAAAAAAACATGAGTAAAACCTTCAAAAATAGGTGCGAAATAGAGATGGGCAAAACTAGCGTAACAGCTATTTTTCACTGCTACATGGGATAAATTTCTATGACTGCTACAACCGATGAAAAACAGCAGTTACTGGCTTAGCTGCTATTTTTCTCCGATGCTTGTTAATGGTAAAACACATTGTTTCCTGTTTTCTAAGCAAACAGAACTACTGGGAGAACGGAACAAAATGGCAGAGTCTTGTCTGGAGAGAGGACAACCATGATGTGTGAACACTACGTAATTAGTAGCGTCTGTTACTTGTGTGCGGAATTGATATAAAGAGCTCTCAGAAAGCACTGGTTGATAGTTTGCTACGTGGAGTAATGGATAAGGCGTCGGAGTTGTAATACAGTAGTCTCCGGTTCGATACGAGTTCATCGCAAGTTTTTATTTTTAAAATAGTTTATTTATATTTTAAATAGGTTATTTTGAAATGTTATTGTGTAATTTGTTTTATAACTTTATTTGCACTTAACGTTTTCTGTAATATTTTCCGTTTATTCTGATTCTGTAGTCCAATTCAGATTCAACAACATGGTAAAAAAAAATGGGTAAGGCATTGGACTTGGGATTCAGTGGTCCCAGGTTCGGTACTCCTTCACCTATTTTTTTATTATTTTTAAGAGAAACTCCTTTTTATTTTGTAGTTTCGAAGGAAAGCTCTGGTCTTGCTATTAGACTTTTTTCTTCCTTTGAGGCAGTAAAAGCAGTACGCACATTAAATAGTTTATAAAATTCAAATAATTTAGAAAAAATGAACCAGCAATTTCAAGAAGTGAACAAATTCTAAAAAATCGAAATTAGTTTTTAGCTAAAAACGGACCTGAAGTTATAACCGTTTATCATCAGGTAGAAGAAAAGAACGATAGCTAGTTATAGAATGATTCATCTGGCCTTGGAAATATTAGTCAGTTTCAAGAAGGGAACAAGGCCACTAGCGTCTCAAAACAAGAAGGCCTATTTTCGAAGATTCAGTCTGACTCAAACACGATTCAGTCGCGTGTGCAATAAAAGAGAACACCATACCCGACTTTACCAAACTTCTACGTGCCCTTGGTCACTAATTGTATTAAATTTCCTAATGCGTTTATATAATAATAAATCACAGCCATATTCAATCCACTACTGGATGAGGCCTGTCCCTGAAGGGAGGAGTTGGTCTACTGCTCCCACGCTGACCAAACGGGTTGGAAGAGGAGAGCCGAAGCTCTCACTGTGATCGCCACTGTTTTTTATTCACTGCAGCTCCCCAGTTGTCCTCACGATGTTGGGTCCACACCGAAATTTTTGAACCCCAACTGGGAATCGAACCCGGGACCACTCGCACTGAAGTCGAGCGCGCTACCGACTAGGCTACGCGGGATCACACACACATAGACACTACAACAGGGCACTTGTGATTAGTGATAGGAAGAGCGCATTGTGAAAACACGAGTTAATCTTGCGTGCAATAAAAAAA
>JAGDQP010033653.1:0-15210 GCA_022664845.1 Lepisma saccharinum | reverse complement strand
TTATGTATATATGTGACATATCAGTGTATGGAAATGTGTGGGGGTGGGGGTGGGGGTGGAGGGTGAGTGGGCATTTCACCAAACATAACTTAAAACTTTCACTATTCTAGTCTGCTTCCAACTCCTTTATAGTCCATGATGAATGTTACGCACTTATTGCATTTTACGGTGTGCTTAAATTGCAGGTATGTTGTCGCCTTTTGTAATGAAAAACGAGTTACTTTCACGGAAAACTCTAATATAGGAGAATCATGTTTTATGAAAAATGTCATAAACATTTATTCATTCATTCCAGTTTTATATATTTACAAACATTTTAAACTATGAAACAAATCACAACATTGAGAATTAATTTCTTTTCCTTAGAACATACATTTGTAAGTAGGGTAAATGAAGCGAATAACGCCACCAATTCGGAATATTTGAAAGCATTCGTATCCAGCCACACAGAAAAAGTAATTACTAACTACATCAATATATGAACTATGTGGGACCTTGTGCTAAAGTGACCATCAGTTGAAAATTTAATATTACTAACCACGTACAGTTTATGACTTTTTTTTGTTATATTAGGTAAACTGAAGGTAATATCGCCACTTGGAAATTCAACTAATACAAAATACACTTGAGTTATAAGTTTTTAACGTCACAGTTCTCGTGCAACCACATCTTGCATTCCACACATTGAATCCAGTACCTTTTTTTTAGGTAGGCAATTAAAATCCACAATCACTACAAAAAATTTCTTTCTGATGGCACTTCTACTTCGTATTTTCTTGTTTCATACATTCCTTCGACTGATGATCACTCCTCTTAAGCTATCTGATTCAGCAACTAATTCCGAATTCAAATTTTCGGGATTTCGAATTTCTCTCTTTCTCTCAATTGCTCTCTTTTTCAATCTCTTTTTTCTCTCTATCTATCGGCGCAACAGTACACAATTGTGTGTGGGGGTTATTTTTTTATGAATTATTTCGACGACGCGTATATGCTTACTGTGGAGTTCTCCAATGATTCATGATTATAATTTTCATTTTATTTTAATTTTAATTTTAAGTTAATCTCAAATATATTACGTGTGCTCGATTCACATTTAATATCGAAGACAAAATATATCTATCACTTCGATATTTACTACTGTAATTTGAAGTTAATTTTTACAAGGAAACTTCAATCAGAGCAGCTGGATAGGAAATATTTATCTGTCTTTCAGATGTGAAATTAAACTATGGATGTTTTTGTTTTTTTAATGTTCTTCAACGATTCAGAACTTTTCCCGGAGGGTTCTTTCGCTTCTGGCCATATATTTTGATGGAAAATGAAAACAAAATTTTTCCATTCTTCCCTATTAGCTTTTATTGACGTTCAGTTTTTTTTTCTTTTACGAAAAAAAAAATCAGCATTAATTTTATTCCACAACTGCATCTCTTCCACTTCCAGTAAGCAAAAAAACAAAAAAACGGGTATCGATAATTATTTATTAATGCACAGTACCTCTCTTCATATGTTCTTTTTACCCACTGATTTGTTATCCAAGAGGAAAATAGTCTCAATTCCTTTGTTATGTCTATTTTTCCCTCTAGCAGAGTTCAATTGCTTTTTCAATTTGTATATGTGTATGTATGTATGTGTGTGTGTGTGTGAGAGAGAGAGAGAGAGAGAGAGAGAGAATGAGATAGATCAAACGATGCGTAGATATTTTTTCTTCCTCTCTCATGCGTCAATCGCTGTTGCATTACAAGGTCCATTGAGGGGGAAAAACA
Source organism: Lepisma saccharinum (assembly GCA_022664845.1). Lineage (NCBI taxonomy): Eukaryota > Metazoa > Arthropoda > Insecta > Zygentoma > Lepismatidae > Lepisma > Lepisma saccharinum. The sequence goes on along the minus strand of JAGDQP010033653.1, from coordinate 13,447 downwards.
GACGGAAATACAATATCTTCTCTCCCGCTCTCTCTCTCTCTCCCCCCTTAGTATATGCATATATGTGTGTGTGTGTGTGTGGCTGTGGCATAGACACGCATTGCATTTCGTCGCATCGCGTTGGCGCTCAGCGACTAGCCACATTGTAACTAGGATCTCTCTCCCTCGTGCAAGCAACAAGCTTCATTACCGTTGCCACAGATGCAATTTTCCCCTTGGCTGCCCGGCAACCCAACATACTCTGTGTCAATTTCGGTTGCAGCGAAAGTGTGGATTTTTACTTTGAAGCAATGGATCTTCTATATTGAAAAACAATAATAATTATTATAACAATATAAAAACTAAATTATTTTATTTTAGCTACTGTTGTTTCTGATTCAAGTATGTGGTGCGATTTCTGGAAACAAATATTCCGTTTATATAAATTTGTCTGTAAACTTTTTTAAAAAAAAACGTTTCCAGAACACGGAAAAGAATTAAGAAAGAAATGGCACATTTCTTTCTGAGTACAAATGCACATAAAAAGTATTAGATAATCTGTTTTAGATTTGCCAAAATGTTTCAAATTGGCATTGAAAATTTCAAACACTTTTCCATCCACCATTTTTTAAATGAATTTTAGCTTATTATCATTTCTTTAAGAATTTTTGACATTCATATTTCACTCGAGTAGTTCAAGGTACATTCAGATTCATAAAAGGTGGCTGACTGAAGATTTCCCCCAGAATTTGATATTACCTGGCAACACTGCATACGTTACATGTATTTGTATCATACAACAAATGGAATGTGTTTAATTGCAAATGTTAATCGAATATTTGGGTCGTTATTGTCATATGTGTCATTTGACGGATGTAAACGTATTAAATTAGGGATATAGGTACTGTGACAGTGTTGCCAACCGATTTTTACAAACATTCATATCGGTCGATCAGTGTTGCCAACATATTTCATTCTCCCCGCACCAACAGGTGGGCACATCAATTAGTATTCTGTAAATGAAAGTGTTCTTAATATTTCCATTAAGTAGTCTATCTTTTTTCCATTGTATCATTTCTGTCTTTTACCCAGTGTTGTTTTTCTGTAGAAGAGTACAGTATTATTTACTATAGGTATAATAGAATGGTATTTATAATAAATGACAGTCAATTTTTTAAAATCATTTTAATTATTCCTAACATCTGACAATATATGAATTCAAAGGACAGTCCAACAGTCTGGATTTGTCCTAACTGATGTTACATACAAATCTTATCGCATAAACTAATCGACTGTCCGGGTAATACAGGTAGTAGAAGTACTTAAGTAATCTGTACACTCGAATAATGTGTGTACTTAGGTTATATGTGTATTTGTGTAATATTAATGCAACACAACAGATAACAACCGTGATACGATAATATTATTCTAGTGCTCGGATACTAAGATAAAATTGCGACATCTTATTATACAGTGTAGAATTACGTTCTTATTTCAGATCTTATTTTTCCTATGAATTACACAGTAGATGGAAATGATGTCGTTTCGAGTACTCTACAGCTGTTTATAAGTATTTCTCAACGTAATTAAGATATTTTTTAACGAAAGTATCACAATTTCTCTAAGCAAAAAGAGAAAAATGTCTTTTACTAAATTTTTAACTTTTACCTTTGAAATATCTAATGGAATAAAGAAAATCACAAGTTATTTTGAAGAAATATTTGACACACTAAAAGTCTCTATGTTAACGCAAAGGACGCTAATTTTATAGATATATCATTGAATTTGAAAAGTAAGAGATTCGGATAGATGTTATATATGGGCTAATTATTGTATCTAATTTGAACATTAGGAGTTCAAACAATTATACATTTTAGTATAAAGAATGCAAATGAAATATTCTTGTTCTTGATAGCCTTAAAAAAGATTTTAAATTCTGCTTTCTTCTGTTTGCAAGCTATTATGCAACACAAAATATTGGTTTTAAGTAAACTATATGAAACCATAAGAAATGTTATATTTTTCTGACATTTAAGTCATCTCCAGTCTGTGATGTCCCCATTCTATGCATGAAGATGAAACACGAAGGTGCTGTCTGGCTTTTATTCGAAGTACCGTTCTTGCATTTATCTGCTGTAACGAAGCTAAGGAAGCTGGCCCAGAATTCATTCCCAGAAACTATCGAATACCAGGCTAGAAGCACTATTTCGCTTATCCAACGTGCCTATCAATGTAAATTCCAAGTACGCATTCTAACCTAATGATACTCGTAAATTATATTATTTTTCTTGCTTTCAAAAACAATTCTCCTTCAAATTTAAATTTATTTCTTTTCAACTTGTTATCTGTGGAAACTCCCAAAGAGAAAAGGCTATTTACTGATTACGGTATCGAATAGTATAGTTCTTATAAATAGCCTTCATGAGATTATAACACTTCCTTTCGTAACGATTATGACAAAATCCCTATAACCGTACAGTGTACTTTGGATCAGCCGATTATTCGAACACAAAAACGACGTAGAGGTACAAAGATGACATAAGCAAAAAGTTTTGGAGAAAAATAGGTGAGAGAAGAACTACTGAAAATAATAAATCAGAATGAAATAAATTGGTTGGGACATTATTTAGGTGGACAATTGAATATTAGAAGAGACGAGGGTTAAGTCATATCATGGCAACTTTTTTTTTGTCGCGAAGAAGAGACAGAAGACAGAGACAATTGACAGAATTATGGATGAAGTTTCGGACGTGAGTCCACGCCGAACAGTTAATTTTGACTGGCAGAGAACATCTTCTGAAGGATATCTATAACAGTAGGGACCTTGTCAGAAAAGTTATTGGTAGAGCGAAATCACATAAAGTCATGACTAATACCACTGAGTAACTCACTGGTAGAAAGATCTTTAAAACAAAATTGAAAGAAATCGTTAAGTGAGTTCCCAATACTGGTATTTGAAGATGGTGTAACTGAAGCTGAAACGGTACGACGTTTTCCAGTGGATTTTTACACTATTTGCAACTATCTTTGTGCATTTTGATGATGTAAATGAAGAATTACTTCAATATAAAAAAATAAGATGATTTACACTACGATGAGTCTATGTGTTCCATCCCTCTGAACTTTCCAATGACATAGGTTAAAAGCTTAAAGTCAAGCCATAGAGAAATGGAAACTGATGTAGATGCTGTTCCTTCATTGAGATGGATTTTGCAGATTACGTAAAAAATTGAAATCAGAAATTTCATTAGCATTCATTTCGAATTTTGAATACAATCTAATAAATAAAGACCGTTTTAAATGTAAGAAGAAAATAAGATAAATAATTTTATACCTGATTTCTTGAAGTAAAGAGACAGTGAGAAAGTAATAACAAAGCATTTAGAGGTTTTGTACGTACAATATTTTTAATCTTTATTTAGAATTGTACCACAAAATAAAAAAATGATTTTCTTCGATGATCCTAAGTATAAACTTCTGACTACGTTTTGAATGTACGAATTTAAAGTAAAGGAAATTGAGGGCTTCATCTGGCGGCCCAAAGAAGATCTAAAAGACTGTTCTGAACTAATTAAACACCCATTATATATTTTATGCTACCATATCTCTCGTTAAAAAATTGGATATTTTCTGACAAATGGAAGCTTTAATTTGTCATGTTTCAAAGTCCGTGAATAAGAAAAACGTTGACAACTTTAGACAGCTATTTTATTAACGCTTACAAAATTATATGAATATGTTCTGACTCATTTAAACCCCATTCGTTAATCATTTCAATTACGATTTCACTGCAACTGAGCTAGATAAAAGAAATCAAGTGGATGTCATCAACACTGATTTTAGTAAAGCTTTTGATTCGGTTGCTCAGGATATTTTACTTTAAAAAAAATTGGCGTTTTAAATTTTTTCTAAAGGAACATTAAAATCATTAACTTCGTATTTATGTAATCGTTAGTGGGTTGTAGTTTTTACATGCTTTTCTTTAATTCACAATATTATTTATCGTTTTCTCAAATTTTGCAGCCTAAATTTAACTCATTTACCGACGTTATACAATGATCCAAAACTAAATTTCGATCCGACAGTGTACCTAGGTAATCATCATTAAAAATCAGTACGTAGAAAAAAACATCCAGTATAAGTTTTTGAAATTATTAATGTACAGAAAAAACACATTATATCCGGCGTACATGTCATTTTAGTAGGCATTCTAAGCTACAAACTTCGGAACACTAAAACGCAGTTGCACCCATCATCCCAGTTACGCATATTGTCTGTTGTGTTGAGTTATAAATAAATAATAAACTTAGATATGTGCAACCTGCGTTTTACCATGCTACCTGTTGCTCTTCGCGCGAAAGCATTTGACATTAATAATAAATAACTGAGGACAGAGTTACAGTGGTCTAAATCAATCGTGATGTTGGTTATGACATAATCTATTTATGGAAGATCTCAACTTATTAAACACACACTAGTTTTGAACAGAAATGACGTAACATAGTTTAAATCTTCCTTTGTTGGTTGACAAAGGATATCGAAATATTTCCAACCTATTTCAAGGAAATTGATTTTTTTTCGATAACTCCACAACTTAAAGCAGACTTGACTAAGGCCTCTATAATTATTAGCTTCCCACTTAATGGAGGTGTAGAGCGTAGAATAGAGATGGCGTTGCGGAAGGGATGAGGATGTATCACTAGTATGTAATTTATGAACTAAGAAAAGAACAACAAACTAAATATAATATTTATAATCTGTATATTTTAGGCAAAAGATTTAAGTATTTATCAGGAGGGTTCAAAGTATGTATTATCATGTTTACCTTAAATACAATAAAAACATCGGACATATTGGAATAATAGTGTGTTAATGTTAGGAACATTATGGAAATCAGTTCAGAACCAAGTAATTTAAGATTTTTAGACATTTGTAAATGGGAAATAATCATTCCTTAACATTTGGAAATGCGATAATGTTAATGTGTGTGTAGTGGACATACTACAGAACTGATTATATAACTTGATGAAAAGTAAGGTACTGTTATCTTCAATAGTAATATTATAAAATGCTAAAAAGCTACATTGCATTTGTGTAATTTGGTAATAAATATTGCATTCCTGATACAAGTTTGGTTCGTGATATGATTGATGAGAAGAATGTAATCTGGTAGACTAATTTATATTAATATCCATGGCCACTAACACTCTTATGAAATAGGTTTACTATACTTGCAAGATATGATTTAGCGTATACGATAGCCATCTGTAGTCACTTCAAAGAATCAAAGTTATTCTTTAAAGCTTCTCCAAATCAATCAAATAGATAAAAAATATAGAATTTACAGTATGAGGTTTGGAGTCTATCCTGGTGACGTCATTGGTCAGACAAATTTATTGTTATTTTATACTGTTTAATCCTGTAAAAATAGAACAGCAGTGTTACTACAATAACGTTATTCTAACGGACAAAAAATTACAGCAGCTCGTTTGACATAAATTTAATTTATCAAATCTACGTACAATTCAGTTATTTCGAGTTATTGAAGTTCTATTATTATTATTTCTGAAGCGTCAACATACCAATACCTGGAATGAACAAGGGAAAAGTCAAACTTTCTTTTGTAAAGATCGACAGAAAATAGGTGGGTTAGAGCGTAACGATTTTAAAAGTAGTTTGACGAAACTTAAAAGGCGAATGACACCATCTCACGAACACAACTCCTAATACCATTACATTTTCGCTTTTTTTTAAAAAAAGATATTCACAAACTTTTGAAAAACAAAGAAGATACGTTTATTGTTCGTGTCAAATCAACGTTTTCCGTTTTATGGACTGATGAGAGTTATCTGCAATGGTTTTCTGGCGTTGTTGGGAAATAAATTTTAAAAGTTGTTGTGAAATACAAGGAAGAAGGAAGAGAACGACATGGTCGCGTTCCCCGGAATACTAAGAACTGAGCCAATTCCAGATGGTTCAAGAACTTCCTTTTTCTATTGAGAAACGCTTATATTACCTTGGAGCATGGTCAGCGTAAGTAACTCAAAAGATTAAGCAACACAGAATTTACTCTAGAAGGACAGTATTTTCTTGAATCATTTACCTTTTAATAGAATCATTATACAGTAAAAGTGGTTTCTTAAAATTGAGGAAAAAAAGTTCTTATCTGTGCAGCGAGAAAATTTTTTCTTAGAAATGGGATATAGGTTTATAACCGATCTTATTTCCAAATCAGTATAAATTAAATAAGGACACTGATATCTAATTTCTAAGAATATTGTTTCTTCGTGCACAGATAAGATCTTTTTTCTTAGTTTTAAGAAACTGTTTTAATTGTGTACTTTTATATAAAAATCTATTGCTGTAATTCTTATTTAAAAATAAGTTTATTTATTTATCTCTTATTTAATTAATTTACATTATGTGGCGATGGGTTAGTAATTATGGCCTGCTCGTCAACTATGAGGGATGATTTTCCTCGGCGAGGATTATTCCGTTTCAAAGACTGGGTCGTTATATTACTTGGTGATAGTACTGGTGTCACCCGTTGGTACACATAAAGTTTTGAAAAACAAAAACTGAAAAATTTTTGCAAAAGAATTTCTTAAAAGACAAGCAAGAACTTAAAACATACAAGTCAAATTTGAGTACGAAGAGAACATAGCTCAGATGGTAGAGCGGTGACTTCACATTCGGAAGGTACTGGGTTCAATACCAACCGCCGATCATCCTGACTGAAATTTTGTTCGGTATTTTTCCTGTCACACTCAGACAAATACCGGTACCGTACCTTCAGCTTAGGCCATGACTGACTCCTCCCCACATCCTTCCCTCTGCCCTATAACGGTTGCAGAGATCCTATGATCTAAATTGTATAGATACACACTATACTGAATGATGACAAAAGATTATGTACTATTTATACGTGTATATTTTTTCAGATCTCATCAAGAAAAGTAATTGTTCTTTTCTTTTCTTAATAGGTAAGTGTTGCCAACTTCTTCACTACTATGTACCCAGATTACATAAGAGGAAAAGAAAATTATTGTTTGACATATCCTATACTTAAATTGTAAGTAGAAAACACGTTTTGTTTGCAATTACTAACTTTCATATAATGTGTCTTTGCAATTAGTTATTGAAAAATAAAATAAAAAAATATTATACTAAAATGTCTTTTCGTTCTCAACGAAAATGCCTATAAGTTTGAATTTCCATCAATACCTTCGAGTTAAGGAAATAATCCTCTATTTTAGGGGAAACTATTAACTTTCCTACTTTGATTTTCATCTTCTTGAGAAAATAGACTCTAGCAGGTATAATTTGCATTATATTTTTATAAGTAAATTGAATCATTGAATACACTAAGAATATTTTTCAAATGAAAGTCAAGTTTTTTTTTTTTGTTTTTTTTTTAATACAAAATTTTGGCTTATAAGTCATTAGAAAGCGAATTTACGTTTTGCTATTGAGTTACTGATCGAGCTTAGGATACCAATATACTGATTTAATAAGTCTTCATGTTGTAAAATTACTTTCGGAAGGAATTTTCTTTTGGTTAAAAGTTATGTGAAATTGAAGACTAGACGAAAGAAAATTTCATTTTTGCCTAGAAGAGTAAAAACCCATTTTTTGTTGCAAGTTCTAATAATAACATGTATTAAGGCTGTTAATTAGTCATTCTTACATTGCCAAAAAAAATGTGTTTTAATTCAACACTTTTCCGTGCTCCATAGTGACCATTACTTTTCAATGTTCAATCAACATAACAAACAGTGTTGATTTCGGTGATTAAATATCGTGTATGTGCTGTCAATGCTCATTCAATACAATGGAGGATGTCATACTAGCGCTATCACAATGTTGAATCAACATTGTCACCGAAATCAACACCATTTGTTGTGTTGATTTAACACTGAAAAGTGGTGGTCATCTTGGGACTCCGGAAAGTGTTGAATTAACACAGTATTTTTTGTTGTGTGTTGATATCAGAAGCTATTAATGCTTTAATGATATTTGAACGTTACATATTATTTTATAATTATAACATTATTATTAAAGACTAAATTATTGTATCTGCCTTGCGTACATGACAACAATACATACATTTATTTTTAGAAGGGATATCGGTCCTATAGCCATTGAGCAATATCAAATGTGAGGTCTTTTTCCAAGACCTTCTGTTAGGTGAAGAAATATGTCAATTCAAATAAAATTGTATTAGTTTTTCTAATATAGAATAGCATAAGATGAAGAACACGGGTATGTAAGAACGGTACAGGACTATGGCATATTATTCATACCACGCTTAGTCTCAGCGTGTATCTCTCTTTCTCAAGAATATGGCTGATGTATTCTAGCTTATGAAAACGTTTCAGTTTCAATATATTCCATATCGCTGTGTACAACATACTCCCATCAACTTTGAACCCGTAACTATCGTGGTAACCGGATTCATTTTTGCCCGATGGGTAGTTCTCGGAAACATAGGATCAAAAGAATATAAGGAACCTGGTTTATCTTGATTATTTAGGAAAACATGCAAATGCTAAACAAGTTTAAGTATTCGCTTGTGTGTTTAAAAATAAAAAAAAATAATGCTTGATCCACCTTATTCACCAGATATAGCTTCTAATTTTGTACTTTTTTTTATACGATAATATAATCCTTTGGCTCAGGCCACGGGAGATAACGATAAAGAATATTAGAAGAAAGTCGTCCAAAGCCTAGTTTCAAGGTTCCATCCCGATTTGCCTGGTGTGGCTGATGAGAAACCGTAGAAAAACATCTGAGGATGAGAGGCCGTTCGGACCGTTCTCAAGCTCCTCGAACTGCTAAACCAACGCTATACCAACTGATCTACGAGCGCTCGCTAGCAGAATTCATATCCTCCGTAAATTTCATAGTAATAGAACAAATGATGTAGGAACTAACATGTAAGTACACTCAAGTTCAGAAAAAGTGTACTGAAACAATATTCGCTATAGATTAAAATGAATGTTCCGTAATATAAGTACTGTATTGATATTTATTAGGCATTTATTTACAAAAAATATCAAATGATCCATTTTCTCTGAATACGAGTGTATATACAATATCCTGTGGCGATCAAGTAGGAGGTTACTGTTATAATAATGGTAAAGATGTAAATGGAATGGAGCCAAAAAGTAATTTGGACGATTCGTGTACCTTCATACAAAATTTCTTACTCTCGTAAGAGACGCTTTTGTTTTAAACTGTTCGTCAGTGAAAACGTTCTTTTTTTTCTTTCTTCCTCCCTCGTAGACGTTTAACCTGAGACCACAAGAGCATGAATGTCGCATTAATTGCCACTTTTCGTGTGACGAAGTGAGATGAAACCATCCGTGTTATTTATACACCAGCCGTTTCTACGTACAGCCTCATTTCCCTACTATATATATTTTCCTAACAAAAAAAAAGAAAGAAAGAAAAGAGCGCGAGCGTGGAAAAAAAAGAAAGGAAAAATAGAGCTTAAAGTTTTCAACGGAATTTTTCAATAACCTTAAACAGAGAGTCTTTATTTTCTTAAGATAGGAAAAGAAAAAAGAGAGGAGATTTTCTAGAAGAATAAAAAAGGTACAAACCGTAACGGTGACACAACATTAAACACAACGGTTAAAGGTTTGTTGAAGACTATTTTATTTCTGGCATGTCAGTTGAAGATTCTTCCTTTTTTTAAAAAATAACGAATTAGTTGACAAACATTTTTCTTAGCTCTAAAATAATCTTCTGTCTGTTTGTGTGTGTGTGTATTTTGTATCCTTGTTTATCAATTTTCATGAATGTTTATTCTACAAAACATTTATCTGTAATTCATAAACATCGTTTGTACAATTACTAGTATAATTACAAAATCAGTCTAGTATAATTACTTTTTTTGTATCCTTGTTCTAACTTGAAATTACAAATAGGGCTATATCTTAGTTTGTCTTTTTGAAAATAGATGGCACTAAAGTGTATTTTTATTGCAAGATATCCTTAAAAACTCAGCTGACAAGCCTTTCTCTTCCTTTACTTTTTCTCTTGCGTTTCATACTGACGTACCATAATTTATGAGGTGCCTAATTACTAAGCGACTGGACCATCTTTATAGTCCAGAGAAGGAAAGAGTCTGCGAAAGCACGAAAAAGTCCCACATGTATATTAGGTTACACAATTTAGTCTACACAGCAATTCATTAACTATTTTCTGGATTAAAGAACTCAAATAGACAACCCTTGAGATACGAAGTTTCTGCGTTACTAACAATCATTTATATAATCTCAGTAAATGTAACTAGATAGCCGGAATAAGTTTGCTTGAATTAAATTGTTAACACCCCAAGAGAACTGATGAGTTTTGGTGAAAAAGGGCGCTGAATCACTCCGTTCAACGGACTTTTAAAAGACGAACCTATGACCGCGCACACAAAAAAACTGAGCGTGCTAACCTCTTAGACAACCAGGAGTAGAATTTCGGAGTTTCATGTGTGTAGACTATGGCAAAACTCACACATGTATCCCAATATCATCAAGTTGATTTAAGTTTCTCTGCAGTGTTGCCACTGCCATAAGTGATACAGTGTTTCTATCATGAAAAATGAAATTATTTTAAACAATATTATGAACCCTTTCATGCACCTTTCGCTGACGACAAATGTTACGTTTTATAAGCCAACGGGAAGAAATTGGTGCTTTTATACATTGTGGTAACGATATTGTCTAGCCGCGATCTGTATAAGATGTCGTTGTATCCTAGAGATCTCTCAACTTGCTCTAAGTACATAGAATCCATTCATGCATTACGATTTTTGTCGCATGCCGCAGCCACCTGTAGAGCAGTGTTAAGCGATGGTTTGAATGATACGGAAAATCAGGAGTCCTTGGCCGATACGACCAGTTCATTTTTTATTCGGGCTCAGATCGCGCTGAGTGGGGCTTGTTTGTAAGGCTGTGACTCAATTTCACATTTCAGACAGTTTCTTGGATAGGGTAGTTAAAGTTTCCGCTATATCCTCTTGTAAAAATCTTTTTTTTTCTTTTGTCTGAAATAATTGAATTTTTATTTATAACTTAGGCGTGTAAGGCTCAGACCGGGATGGGGGAGGAGAAATGATGAGGGAAGGTGTAGGTCAGGGCCTAACTTGAAGGTGCCAACCCGACATTTGCCTGATGTGACTGAAAAAAAAACTCGGAAAACCCTCAGTAAGGATGGTTGGCCGTTGGAATTAAACCCACAATCTCCTGAATGATACGGCAACGCTCTACCATTCAGCTACGGTGGTTCGGATTTTTTTTTTTCTGGAAGAAGATATAAAGAAAACACTCTAGAGGGTGTCCGTGAAATAATGGTGACAACTTCAGGAGGTGATAATTTGCATCAAAACAAGAAGAAAGCTCCTCTGAAGAATTTCGGAATCTGATTGTTTTCGGAGCTACAGGTGTTTAAAGTCACGGCCACATCGTGACGAATGATGTCATAATCTCGACATAAACGGGGTCGGGCTAGCAAATCCCACTCGAAGTAATACCCAATACATCTATTTAAATTATGTTTATAACTGGCGAATACAGTTTAGAGGAGACTTTTTTCCTTCCTTTATTAAATCATTTAAATCCTGGACAATGAAATTCTTACGTTGCGAAACCTGTGTCTATGCGGAAACTTAGTCAATCAAAAACTTTGCTTAAATAGGTGTATCGGGTACTACTTTTTCGAGAGTGATTTGCTAACCCGACACCGCTTACGTCATCATGTGTCGAGCTATGTCGCCATTTGTGACGATGTCGCCGTGACTTTTAGCTCTTGTATCTCAGAAACTAATGAGATTTCTTGTTTTGATGTATTTAATCACCTCCCGAGGTTTACGCCATTATTTCGGGACACTCTGTATAATTACACTTCTCTCCTTTAATACTTTGCAGGCAACTAAGAATACATGTTCTTCACCTTAAAGCTTATTTTAGTATACATATAGAAGGAGACAAAGAAAAGAAATCGGGAGAAACAAGGCGTAATATACAAACCGAAAGGAATAAGAAAAAGGAATTAGATTTTTTTTTCTTTTTTACTACACGATGACGTAAAAAACAAAAGAGTATCAACAGCTGGAATACCGAAACTGCTTTAAACATTTCATCAGTCTATACGTAATGGCCCTAAAATGGAATGAGTCATCTTACGAGTACAAAGCGAAGGCACAGCAGCTGTTAATGAGTGAAATACGTATGCCTTTGGTGAGAAGAAAAGAACGGGCGATGAATCGAAGGAAAAGAAGGCATGGGCCGCTCCTGAGAAATTTCAATAAACAAGTGTGAAATACTAGCAATCTTCTCCGTACTTGAAGATAATACATCACGCTCCTTTAAAACAAGTACAATATTAATACTGCTTTCTTCTTTAGTCATTATCATTGGGTTATTACACAGGACATGGCTAAAGGGCGAACGTCCCACACGTGACATAAAACGCTCAACTGGAGCAGTGTTTTCTAAATCAAAATAGTGAACTAACAGTTATGTAAGCAAAACACTTGGAGACATTCCATAGACAAAGTTAATGTCGATGTCTATATATGACACGTCCCACACGTGACAGCCTACTACTATCTGCGAACACATCTGTTCTAAGGACTCTTGCTTTTAGCTAAAATTTCCAATATTACATTAGCTTTTCATTGAAACGTTTTACGATACTTCTTCACTGTACCACGTAAAGTTAGTCTTTAAATGATGTGTAAATGTCCCATACGTGACGATACTATTGCCCCCCTGAAAGTGGAAGTTGCTTCAAGGTCTTCTTTGTTGTTTGTTCCAGTGTTAAGCTTTCGTTTTGGTCTTACTTTATAACTTTTACACCTTTAATACTGAATACCATTTACATTCAACTTCTTCCTCTTTCCCTCTTTCCTTCAATAATTCAATCAATTGTATTCTTCACAAAACTATTCTAGTTAAAACATTATTCTAACCAGTTATGCTGTTTTATTATTTTCTGCAGTATTACTAGATTCTTCTCGCCTAATCACTTCAGTTTTCTTCCTCATGACGTTACGTTTCTAATCAGCTTATTTTGTTTCGTTTTTCCTCCTGTTTCACCCTGCTATCCACATTTCGAATCTTGTTTCATTACTATTCGTAGAAGTTAAATTTTTCTTCAAAGATCACAATCACACATATATATATATTACTGACTTTTTTATTTTTTATTGTTCTTGCGATCGACACACACTGAAAAAAAATTAAATGCCAATATTGCTGCAATTTATAAACTGTCTTGCTTTTATTGAAAGGCAGAAAAAACATTTCGATTGTTTTAGAAAACTCAGTACGTACCGTGCACTCTAGCTAAAGTCTTTTTTCTTTATTGTAAAACCCTTTCTAATACAGAATAACATTATACAATGTTAATTTCCATTACCTAAAGAGCCTGTATACGGTAAGAGGGCGTTCAAGTATTTCGTAAGCAC
>JAGDQP010033652.1:444-14497 GCA_022664845.1 Lepisma saccharinum | reverse complement strand
TTTAGAAATATGTCTAATGCAGAGACTCTCATGTCAGAAATTCCGGATATATTGGATATATACAGATGCTTATCAGAATAATGGAAACACCTGAACGAAAGTGCAACTTACCAGATTAATATGGTGTCGGGCCACCTTTCGCCTTCAGAACAGCCTTGATGCGACGTGGGATGGAGGCATAGAGGTCGTGAATGGTAGCAAGTGGAATATTACACCATTCCTCGTGCAGGGCATCGGCCAGTTCTGTGAGAGAGGATGGAGGTGGAAATCGTCGCCGGAGTCGTGTTTCCAAGATGGACCACAGATGTTCAATTATGTTGAGATCTGGGGATTGGGCGGGCCAGGGGAGGTGTTGAACTTCATCCCGATGTTCCTCAAACCACGCTGCAACAACTCCAGCTGTGTGAATGGGTGCATTATCATCCTGGAATATGGCGTCATTGTCCGGGAACAACATCCGGACCATAGGATGCAAGTGGTCTCCTAACATTGCGACATAATCGTTGGCAGTGATGCGTCCGCGAAGTGTGACCACAGGACCCAATGAAAACCATGATATTGCGGCCCACAGCATCACCGTGCCGCCGCCATGTTTCACAGTTGGGCGGAGACACTGCAGATCATACGCTTCTTTGGGCGTTCTCCACACATAAACACGGCCCGTGGTTTGGAATAGGGTGAATGGTGACTCATCCGACCATACCACACGTTTCCAGTCGTCAACGGTCCAAGTTGCATGGTCGCGGCACCATTTGCGGCGTGCTAAAGCGTTCTGGTCCCTGATGAGAGGTTTGGCCCGTGCAACACGACCCCGTAAGTTCATGTCATGTAATTCGCGGCGGACTGTGATTGTCGAAACAGGTTGGGGGAGGTGCTGATTGAGTTCCTCCGTCACTTGCGCCGCAGTGGCACGACGGTTCCGCGTGACAATGCGCTTTAATACCCGGCGTGCCCTGTGACTGATGCTTTTCTTCCGCCCACTGTTCCGCTTCCCCGATGTGGTTTTCCCGTGTGTTGTGTAGGCCATCATCACCTTCGACACTGTCCCTGGCGACACACCTAACACACTAACCACTGCCGTCACACTCACTCCACATAACCGCGCACCAACAATTTGCCCTCTTTGAAACTCTGAGAGGTCTCCCATTTTACACTACCTCCGTCTGCTGCAGCCACTGCACACTCCTGTTCCACGACGCCTGACGTAGTATGGAGACCGACCTAACACACCACCACCAGCAGTCCGGCGCTGCGGTCGCCACGACACCACTGCCAACCCATACATCTGACGTGTTGCCAACTACAGGTGTTTCCATTATTCTGATAAGCATCTGTATATAATTACGCCTAAAATTACACTTATTCTGCCTAAAACTCCGAAGGTTGAAGGGTCCGGAGTCCGGACCCACCTCCTAAATACGTCTCCGAATAGATCAAGGACATTTTCAATTGATTACCGCTAATGAATATTTAAGTTTAAATTCATTATATTTTGCCTCATATTACTCACTTCTATCGCGGAATATGACACCGTTATTAAAAACAACAACAACAAAAAACAACAGATAAATTAGATTTCTTCGGAAACAAATTGGAACTTTATCTGAGATAAATGATTTTAATAATGCTATAAAAAATAAAATATTTTCTCTTGAGGAGGAGGCGCGCCACTGGATCCGCCACTGTTTCCATGCAACAAAATAAAGGAACAGTTTTTAATTATTTGATTATAATGGCGCTGTACTGAGTGAAGGAAAACAATAATTATTAAAAAGGAAAAGCAGACTAATTAATTTTCAAGTTAAAAAAAAAAAGCATTATTGTTTAAAGAAAATCCTGTTAAAAGGCATAGTTACTATTGTTTTTAAATAATTATTATTATTAGTACTAGTTGGAGGAGAAAAGTTGTAAAACATAATTGTTACTTAAAATTTTAAAGAAGCAGGGAATTTATTAACATTACACCATGGAGCAGTTCTAATAATAATAATAATAATAATAGATGGTGGCGGTCAGTACGTTATAATAAAAGGGTAACACGATATTCTGTCGAATTCCGTTAGGGGATGGGGTAGAGTTGTAACTTACGCTGCATTCCAACCAGCGTAGTAAGTCATTCAGAGAGTCCTCTAAAAGCAGTATTTCCTCTTATAATTCATATCCCACGTAACTGTGTGTGTGTATACTTCCCTCCGTGATCTATGCAACTCTTCATCCTTCGAAATCTGCAAGTGAGATGAGTGATCAGTTTTCCCCAGATATTCGACTGTCCTCATCGCAGAATACGAAAGCCTTGTGATATGGTGAAGGAGGAATTCCCGGAGACCCGTCATTGGTCCTCTCCTCACAGGTTTTCTTTAACACTTTAGACAGAAAAAGTGGTACACGAATCGCTATTAGCAATCTTTCTGTCTTCAGGAGGAACGGTGATCACATGTTCGTTTTTCTAGAAGAAAGTAGCCACCATTCGCCGCTAATGCTACGTTCAAGCTTCACTTTCACTAGAGGTTCATCATGTTGAAAAGCTCTAAACTGATGATCGATGCTTCATTTCTGGAAGTGGATCGTACTCGTAAATCAAGCTTTCGTCATTGTATTTGTCTGCTACATATCGTGAAGTTTCATGTCATTCGTGCATTCATGCATATATTGGGTTGAGGAATAATACATGAGTGTTTTATTAGTTTAAATTTATTTTAAACAAAAAAACTACAGCAAATAATTATATAAACCCCCGGTTGTTGTTTACGACTTCCTTCCATCGTTTAATAAGTTTTTCGATGCCTAAGCGATATGAATTTCCCGGTCTTCACTCAAAAGAATTTGTCCAACCAAGCCCTCAATTCCACGTCATTAATGAACGAAACACAGCGCAAAGCGATCGAGAGAGATAAAATCTGACTGCGCCATGTCTGGAGAGTATAGAGGATGAGACAGCACTTGCCATTCGAGTTCTTGAATCGCAGCTTTGGTCATTTTGGCGATGTGAGGATGGGCGTTGTTGTGTGGCAGAAGAACATCATTTTGCATATTCAGTCGTTTTTGTTGAATTGCTTCGTTGAGCTAGTGTAGTTTTTGAACGTAGAGCTCCGCGTTGAGTGTTCGATTGCGCTCAAGAAATTCGTAATATCACTTGGTCGACCGGTGTGTGATCCGTCCTTAAGGAACCAACGGTGGCGGTACTTTGAGGCATTGTCCCTTCTCCATACACAGCGCAACTCTCACGAGTAGATTCGGCGGCCTTGACACCTCGATTATATGCAAAAAGCAAATGGTGTCGAAAATGCTCAGTTTTGTCCACTTGACATTCCATTTTGATGATCTGAAAATACACAAAAATCAGTAACATTGAAAACACAAAACACTATCTTGTAGAGTATTTCAAATAATATAAAACATTCTGCCAGTGCTTTTTATTTATTTAAATAAAAAAAATAAATACGCTCACGAATTATTTCTCAACCCGATATGTTCTCCACAGTCGCTGCATTTTCATCAGTCACGGCAATTACAGGTCGACCAGGTCTCGCCTCGTCTTCCTGTTGCTCGTGCGCCACCACTTTTGTACATATCAGCAAGAGGGGCTAATCACAAATATCTTCCTATATTCAGATCATTCTGTTTACATTCGGAAATCTTATATAGTAGCTAGATCATTCGGTGGAAGATATGCTGCATCTACTTTTATGGCTACATATAAATAGAAAATATATGTATAAGAGCGGGACTTCTGTGGGAAATCTTCTAAGGGTCAGTTCTACAATCGACTGCTAAACTTCTAGTCCGCGCTAAGTTGAGGCCAGCTCTCATCTTGCGTACTCTCATTGGCCAAAATCATACTTGGCCTCAACTTAGCGCTGACCAGAAGTTGAGCCGTCAATTGTAGAACTGACCCTAAATCGCTTTTTAATAATCGTAAGGTGTATGAATTGATCATAAAGAAAGGTGGAATGATTCTTCAGTGTAGCTGATTATACTTTTTGTAAAGTAATACTTACTTCTTTCCTTGTACAGCCGCCGTTTGTGATCGCTCTTGAGGAGGTGGAATTGGTTCATTTTGAGCGAGTCCAGTTTCATTTGAAGAACTTCGATATGGTGTTTGTCTTTAAGGATTACCATAAGAAAGTAGCAATGGTTAATGCTATACCAATGAATATGTTAGACCATGTGAAAGAATGGTTGAAGTAAGTACCTTTTTTTATTTACTTTCACAACTCCATGGATTTTAAAATTTCTAAAAACTTAACACATTACTGGCCCAGTGGTAGAGCGTTGGATTAGCATTCGGGAGGTCATGGGTTCAACCACAGGGGCTGACTATCCTGACGTAGGTTTTCCTCAGTCACACCAGGCAAAGCCGGGATGGTTCCTTCAACTTAGGCCCTGGCCGACACCTTCCAGCATACTTTCCTCTCCCCTATTCCGGCCTGAGCCTTAGATGCCTGAAGACTATAAATAAAATTCAAATTCAACATTACTGACTTTTTTCATTAGTGTTAAAAGTAAAGTCCTTTATCTTAAGCCGTTAAATGTTAAGTTCAGGAGATAATTACATTCCACGCCGCTCCTGCCAAGTTGAAAAAAAAAAAAAAGCAGCTATTGGTCGTACTACACCTTGGGCACTGAAGCTGCTTTTCCCAAACATGTCAGCAAAACATGCTTTATATAGTGCATGTGGAAGATCGATTAGATTTACACTCTAGGAACAAAAATAAAACTGTCCTACTTGAGGAGGAGACAACAGCCGGAGAAAGGAAGAGAGTTCCCCTCACCCCCTGCATGTATCTCGCGTGCCCGGTGTACGATCAGTTCTTGAACACAAGTAGGTTCAATCCTGACCAATCTTAGTAAATATATTAATTTTAGTTTGTTTTTTTAATAGCCAAAATAAAAATTTATTACATAAAATCGTTCTACATTATTTTGTTTGTGAGTATCTGTATTTTGATTTTGCTGTTGCTTTTAACATTGAGCGTACGTATCTAATTGAAGGGTGTGAATGTCAAGTGCTGTAACAAGAGACGCTACTTCGACATCACCGATTTCCACGCGTGTTTGCTTATGTAAATACTGGTACATGCAGCGTAGTATTCCTGTAAAGCCGTTCTACCGAATTCCGTATTTGAATGTTGAAATGAGACTGTTAGTTGATCCCAGGTAAACAAATAATCTGGCGTGGCGGAGGCTCCTACGCTTTTATGCAGAACAGCTACCTTCCTGGAGCTAGAAATATCTAACTGTGGACCAAAGAAATTCTGAACTTTATTTAAGACCGTTGGGCAACTTTTGACTCTGGATGATGATGAGACAATTGGTGGAATGAAAACCCACGCTTACGGTGTTTGTCCACCACAAAGGCCACATGGCATGAGCCGGGATTGAACCGAAGACTCGACGCACCAGAGGTGAGCTCTGTACCACTGAGCCACCGCGGCCCGTGGATCGAGAAGTTGTAGGGAAATCCCTATCGGGAATTACCCTATCTTGCATCTACCTAAAACAGAAACTCATCTAAAGAAGCTGGTTGAATTTACCCCTCTGAGGTCAAACTTATCAGGAAATATATTATAAACAAGAAATTTAGATTCTACTCTGTTCTACCCAGCTATTTGTTTTAATAAACTTGTACAATAATTGAATTAGGACATGTTTAGTACTAAACGTTGGTACAAGATAAAACGATAAAAGAATATACAGTATTCTTAATAAATTTGTTATACAGAAACATTCATTATTAATTAATAACTTCACTAAGTTCATTACTCTGACCCTTGGGCGAAACCCTACAGGTCATGAGGACAACTATCAGCAGTAATCTCGTTGTTCACAAACATACCGGTAAACCAACTTCACCCATATCACTAACAATACACGTGACTATAGGTAGTGTGTACTAAATTAATTTATAATATGCTATGTATTAGGGGTGTTTGGAACTACGAAGTCAAATCCGGAATTCGGGGTTTCTTCGATTTCGGAATCTAATAACTCCCCGACTATGTATGCTTTACATATACACCCTGTGTGAGGTATCATGCAAAATCTACATAGAAAAATTGGTCATTACCGTGTGAAAGGGACACGATTCTGGATATCTCAGTTGCCTGCTGGGCGTTAAATTTTAGTAAATTTATTTTGATATGGGCCAGTCTAGTAACTTTAGACTTTGGCCCGTCACGATTCGCCCTTTAGCCATTAAAATCCACACCCATGCCTCTGCCGGGACGCGAACCAGGGACCTAGTTGTTGGCCTACCGCCGTATACCGAACGGCTACCCGGCCGCACCTGCTGGGCGTTTTACCATTATATAATTATATACAACTGAGGCGCGAGGATGCTCCATATACACAAAAAGTTGGCCGTGCCGTGGTTGTTTAATGGTAGATAACCAACCGTCAACTGAGATATCCGGGTTCGTGTTCCGGTTACGGAAACGTCATTTAAAAAATTACGTTCATTATCATCATCATCACTGCGTATATGATCGTTTTTTTTACATACTTCTCTGGAATAAATGAATGTAAGTATTTCCTCATATAGTTAAATAGAATAGATCGAAAAATGCAGTAGTAAATTCTGTTTAGTTAGACCAAGAGAAAAGTG
This sequence comes from Lepisma saccharinum, assembly GCA_022664845.1. Classification (NCBI taxonomy): domain Eukaryota; kingdom Metazoa; phylum Arthropoda; class Insecta; order Zygentoma; family Lepismatidae; genus Lepisma; species Lepisma saccharinum. The sequence continues at coordinate 7,893 of JAGDQP010033652.1, read as the reverse complement.
ATAGTCTAATAACGCTTGCATGTGATAATGTGATTGATTATGCAAACTTGCTATATTAGAGAGGAATTCCTCATTCATTTGAGGCGCATGATAATAGAACATTTATGAGAATATTCTTGTGTTTTACAGTTCCTGTGATATACGATACACAGAAGGTATCCAGTCATTGAATTGGACCAAAATTATGAAGACGATTACAGACGACCCAGAAGGCTTTTTCGAGAGTGGAGGTTGGTCATTTTTGGATCCTGAATCGGATGCAGAAGAAAATGCAGAGGATGAGGAGGACGACGAAGAGGATGATGCCTATGAGGTAACGTTTCGTTGCTTTACATCACGGGTTAAAATATTCCGTATATTGACGTAATTCCGAAAGTCCATTAGCTTTCCATATGACCAAAGCATGTTTCGTGAAAGTACTTTTATCACTGATCAGTGCTCAAAGGTTACATAGCGAGAAGGAAAGCCGGGTCGTTATTCACTAGAACTTCACTTAGTCAAAATAGAAAACTGCAATAAAAGTTTTAAGTGATTTGTATTAAAATACTGTGTTAAAATGCATTTTTTTTCTGTATATTCGGTGCGATATTCGGACGACCCACCGAGCGGCCGTGGGCCAGTGATAGAGCTTAGCAATCGAGGTCGTTTGTTCAATCCCAGCGGCTGACCATCCTGACTGAGGTTTTCCCAGGGTTTTCCCTGTCACACCAGGCAAATGCCGGGATGATATCTTTAGCTTAGGCCCTGGCCGACGTCTTTTCACATTCGTTGTCCAACCCTATGCCAGCCTGAACCTTCGATACCTAAAGACCATAAAGACCTCTGCAGTGCGCCATGATCTTCCGCTTGTGGCCAGCAGGGTGTCTACCACCCTGGAAAACATGGAATACTCAGGGAATTTTATAAATGTGGAAAACTCAAGGAAATCTATCATTTTTGAGAGAGACTCAGGGAAATTTATGAGTTGTATCTATCTACAGTTAGTAAGAGCACTGCCCTGTAAAGGCGGAGGTTGGGTTGCTAACCGGATTTTGTGTTAAAATCCTCTATTTTAAAGAAATTATTTTGTTTCACTTGTGAAATACCAATAATGTACAAGATGCTTGGACTGGGTGGTGGTGGGATTAAAAAAAAATTATTGTGTATTATTTGTATGTTCCACTATACTAAGAATTCAGGGAATTTGAAAAAAAAAATCGAGGAAAACCTAGGAAACTCAGGGAATTTAAAGTCACAGACTTAGTAGACATCATGGTACCAGTGGCTCTTGATGTTTCGTTTGAAGGCAGCTTATAGATGACAGAAAACTTGTAATTCATTAACGCTTCTCATATTTCTATTTTCCTTTCTAGCCTACTGATGTAGAAGCTGTTGAGGAGTCTGACAGTGATTCCGAGTATTCTGAATATTCCGAAGATAGCGAGGAAAGTGAAGGTAAGACAATATTGTAATTAATGCTTAGAAGAATGATAGAAAATACTTTTAGTTCTGATTTATTTGTGTAGTTCTTAGTTACGTTTTGTGTTTGCCAAGAAGTGCCTCAGTATCGAGACTATGGTCGTCCCCAACAACTGTTATTCAAAAACAAAATCAAGACTGAATTTAGTGCAGTGATCCTTCAATTAAAAACTAATGTCTTTCTTCACCGTTTTGTTTGTTCGTTAGTTTTAAAGTAATCCCATGAGAAGGAAGTTGGCGTAGCACTACGCGAGAACCATGATATAATGGTTTTCCAATGGACAAGAGGTCCACTACAGTAGTCTTAGACAAAGCTGACTACCTCCAGGAGGCTTACCGCCAACTATCCGATTCCAACACCTACAAGCCCACCGCCACAGACCTAACCTACATCCACCAACAGAAAATTTCGGATTTCATTACCGGTAATGGTCCTAGTCAGGGCATATCTGAAATGTCCATAAAGTACCTAACCTCGGACAGTCCACGTACCGCGACCTTTTACCTATTACCGAAGATCCACTAACCAGGTAACTCAGGCAGACCCATTGTACTATAATTCCCCTACTGAACTCATTTCCGCTCTCGTTGACACCTTCCTTCAACCAAATGTTCAAGCCTGCCTACATACGCGACACCTACCACTTCTTAGAAATCATCCGTAAATTACCGCCTCTTCCATCTGACATACTGCTTTGCACCATAGATGTTACTTCCTTGTATACCAACATTCCTCATGCCCATGGCCTAGCAGCTATGTAATTCTTCTTTAGAGACCCAAACCTCATAACCCAACTACAGCTTTCCTTCTTAACCTGGCCAGCCTAGTTCTCACATGTAACAACTTCACCTTTGACGACAAACACTATCTTCAGATCCGAGGCACAGCCATGGATACAAGAATGGCACCTTCTTATGCTAATCTGTTTATGGGCAAACTCGAAGATGCTTTCCTGCAAACTCACCCTTTGACCCCTCTACTTTGGGTAAGATTCTTGGACGATATAATGATGCTATGTACTCATGGTGAAACCAGTCTCAAGACATCCCTAGAATAACTTAACCAATTCCGTGTTGTCCAGTTCACTTGTTCCATTTCTGACAAAAGAGTTTCCTTGACGTGGGCGTCACTTTAGAAAACAACACCCTCACCACTTCCGTTTACATAAAACTCACCAACAATATGCAGTATTTACACTACTCAATCCTTACCACACCAAGAAAGCGATTCCTTTCTCCTTTGCCCTCAGAGTACTACGCCTGAATATATATATATATATATATATATATATCGAAGTGTCCATTACGGCGGCAGGAGCGCCAAAATCATTTTTGTTTTACAAAAATTCCCGTGCGAGGTATCTGTAATTGTTCCATGTTACATAATAGTGTGGCCTATAACAAATAAAACGAGGTATCATTTCCTATCTCTAGAATTGCAAGGGCAAGCAAAAAACCATACAAAATGACACACCCAAAGTTGTGGCCCCACCTCACTCTATATTAAAAATTCCCTGGAGGCTATTGGAGGAATTGTCCCGAAACTTTGCCAGTGTGTTGGAGTAGGATATAGGTATTTAAATAAATAAATAAATAAAAAAAAAGTTATTGAAGTTCTGACCGTTCCGACGCAGGAATATTTTTTTATCGAAATATTTCTTTCTTTAAACGTAAATTGCAAGAGGTTCCCCTGTCCGTTGTATATGAAGTAATCTCCGCACTTGAAAACCTACAGTAATTATTGTACATTATTTTGAAAACAATATTACTGGTAGTTGCTTTCTATATTTGAAGAATATGCAAAAAGAACAGCGTATTGGTTCGCTAACTGTAGTATTATATACCCCTGTCCATACACAAGGTTCTAATTAACTGATTGTCATTTTCTTCTGCGTTAATTCCTATTGGTCAAATGTTAGAAGAAGCCCAGGAAGCCTGGAATAAACAGTTAAAGCAATTCAAGAAAATGTCACAGCAAGCAGTAATCACCGACATCCTTGTCTGCTATAAACTTCTGACCAGTTCATCTCAACCCTGCACTGCACATTCAAGGTGCAAAGTAAGAAAAGAAGTAATAAACTTGCCAAGTTCGTAATCCGATCGTTATTCATTGTATGAATAATTGCATATTGTATGAATTTCTTTTCTTAAGTAAAATTTCCACTTTTATTTTGTCTTACAGATATTCCAGCTAAATTCGTAATAAAAATAGGTGTAAATATTTTTAACGAGCTTTCGAGGTAATTTGATACTTCATATTAAATGGATAAAAATCATCTTTGTGAATTCGGCACGTTTCGGCTTCTTGGGTTACTCTTAGAACTATCCTTATCAGTGTGTATCAGTACAATAATAATTACAAATAAAAACTTTATTTTGTATGGGCCATTTTAGTAATTTCTGACTTCAGCCTATCACGATTAAATGAGTGCAATGCTTGTTAAAATCCGCAAACATTTATTCCCCGGGCGGGATTCGAACCCACGACGTTGGAGACGCTGGCTTACTGGCTCAGACCGCACGATTATCTCCATCGGCACTTGTGGCGAAGTTCTGTATAATTCAGCTTGGACATAGGTGAGATAGAGTGGCGAGAAAAGGATCATTTTAGTGATGAGTTGCATCACATCATAGTCCGCGCACTTGATTTCTGCTTTATCCCACGTTAGTAGAAGCGTAAGCAAAGAACCACTAATTAATAAGAAGGAGTCGCCGTGGCTCAGGTGGTAGCGCTTCTGACTACTAATCGGGCGACCTGGGTTCAAATCCGAACCAGGACGCTGGAGACTTTTCTTCAATTCTGCACTGCCTAGCGCTGTGAGGAGCACTCAGCCTCCTATCAGATTGAGTTCTAGAGTGTCCTTGGCATTCCTGGGCACCCTAGGAGATAAAGGCTGTCGAGCGTGGGACTGACCACCTCACTTCGGGGATACCTGGAGTGCTACCTCTACATCCGTTCAGATAACGTGCGCATCGCACTGATACCTTTTTTTTTGCCACTTGATAAATTGCCTTATGTGAAGATGATTTTCCAGTTGTAATTCATATTTCAATTCAGCGTAAAGATGTAAAGATTATTTGTGTGTTACAGTAGTGTGTACTTAATGTATTATTTTATTTTTAACATTTCAGAGGATTTGGGTAGTTCGGAAGAATCCGGAAAGGACTGGTCCGATTTGGAACGTGAAGCTGCAGAAGCTGACAAGGAAAAGGGAGATGATTTCGAAGACGAATATACCAAAGGGAAGAAGGGCAGCAAACGCCCCCCTGCAGGTTACGACAGACATTCGAGTAATAAGAAGATGAAGTCGTCTTCGAAAGATCGGTAAGAGGGGGGAAAAAAACTTATAATGGAAATATTAACATAACCTTTTCCATGTTGTGAAAGTACAGAACTTTTTAATAGTAATAATAAAAAGTAGGTGGGGCGTTCAGGTATTACGTAAGCACATTTTTTTAGTCATTGAGACCGACCCTTTTTCCCTCTTGTAAGCAAAAATAAGCAGATACCTCTCCTCGTATGCTTACGTCAAGATATGTCAATTTTCTTATCGTTAGTTCGTAGTCGAAAAAAATGTTTAAATCTATACTAATGTGTTTACAATCTAATTTTGCATAAGCATTGGTCTCATCCTCCCTCACCCATTGTTGGATAAAATAAGCAAAGCATGAACACCGTTTCCCCATGAATGCTTACATAATACTTGAACGACCCTTAACTCACCAGAAACATTCTTGTTTAACATTCTAGAAGAATTTCTTCATGTCAACTTGATGGCCGTCCATCAAGCTCATGAGTTCTTCTAGTAGTCGAATAATGCCTTATGAACAAGACTACTGGTCCTTTCCTGAACTTACGAAGCTTGTAAAACCAACGGGGACACCCGTACTTTTAACCTGAAGGTTAGTAATGCGGGACAATTCGTGACCAAATACTTCGTTTAACTCGATTTTTGGCTTGCTTGCATGCAGTCTAGAAAGGTTGAACTTTTGCCAAACTCCAGCGCCAGAAAGAAGTGTTCATTGTGAAGTGCTGAAAGTTGGCCGGGAAGTTTTAAGTAGCGATCTTAACCATCGGAATCTGGAACAACTGAACAGGGCATACTTTGTACTCGTATTGCTGTGAAGACTCGTAGAACCGCTGTCTGTGGGCAACTTTCAACTCAGGAACTACTAGGGCTAGGAAATTGGTTCAGGTGTCGTTGAAAATGTCTCGGGAATACGAGTTTAAACCCGTATAGTTTATACAAATTGCAAGGGCGGTGTCAGAGATAGGGGGATAATTTATAACTACAGAACTATTAGGGCTAGGGAGGTATTTCAGGTGTCGTTGGAAATGTCTCGGCGAGACGAGTTCAAACCCGTATAATACATCCAGATCGCAGGGGCGGTTCTCGAGTTTGGGGAAGGAGATTTTCAACGCACGAACCATTACGGCTAGGAAGGTGGTTGATGTGTCGTTATAAAGGTCTCGCAGCAGTTTTTCCAACGGAACATTGAGCATTCAAATAGCTGCTAAGCCTAGCGGTAGCACATTCTCAGTGCCCCAACTGGGCTCCGCCTAACTTGTTTTTATCACTTAATATACCCCGTGGAGAGAGTACTAACTTATTCTTAGCAGTTCTAGTGCAGCCTTTTCTCTCTTGTGCTAAGATACTACACTTACTAATATCGTAGTAAGTGTAGTAATTTAGCACTAGAGAGAAAATGCTGCTCTAAAACAGATAAGAATAAGTTTCTCTTACGTTTAATAGCTATACGATTGTTTGGTTTATTTAATTTTAATACATTTCTGAAACATTGTGTACATCAAATAATATCGTACTGTGTGAGCTTAATGCTGTACAATTTTGGACCCCAGTGGCAACAATCCTCTTATTCAACTAAGAAGAGGTGTCTTCATGGGAAACATCCTGTTCGATCATTAGAGTACACCAGAATATTCAGCTAGTAAAAGAGTGGCCGGCATTTTTTAAGCAATAAAAAATTCAAGCAAAAGTAGAGGGTTGGGGGGTACAAAGTGTATCCTGATTCAGCTTTCTTAGAGTTAAGGGTTTAGCAATAATGTTGTTGTGTGGTAATTGGAAATAAAAGTTCTAGTGGGTTCGAACGAAACCCTTTTAAGGTCTGCCATCCTGACTAGATTTCTACGCCATTACCACAGGACAATGGAAGTAGTGTATCAATAGTATAAGTCCTGACTTCTCCCGAATCTGTCTTCTTTCCGCCTTCAGAAGGATTTGTCTTCAGAGTTGGCATAGTCCATATATAAATAAGGATCTCGGGTAGGCGAGGGAGAGTTAGCGCCCTCGCTTTGTTTGCACATGGTCACGGGCTCCGTTCCCGCCGGTGTCCATTGAACGAAGTAGTTCGGAACCCACTTTACCAAAATATGTAGGTCCCGTGCTTGGAAGCTCACCTGATCTTTTAATAACAATTCAGTCAGGACGCTAGTCCTAATTCAGTTCTTCGACCAGGCCTTCTGATATAATGGTTACGATCGCAAGCTTCGGAACCGTACCAGGGGTGGGGACACGCAGGTTCGAGTCCTGGTGCCAACCGTCCTGACGGAGGTTTTCCTCAGTTACAGGACAGCGGTCGAATTTGGGGAATATATCTAAATCTAAGTATGACCGCTACCTACTTCATTCTCACCCTCGCGCCACGCAAGAGTGATCGCCAAGGGTATAGGCCACACTTGGATCACAGGTTCGTGTTCAACTAACGACACTGGTTCTGATTCAGTGCTTCGAACAACGCAGATGTTATGGGAATAGACTGTACGTGGTGATTTTCGTGCATTTGCATACAAAGAGAACTAATAAGTGAATGGCTTGGGGTAAAACTTCACTAAACATGGAGAAACATACATTGTTATTCACCGTGCGCAATGATAATACTATTTCTTAATCGCTGTGCCTTGTCAGCAGCTCTTTCTGCATGATTGCATGCTAATGGTCATTGTGTACGGAATTTAACGTCAGATTTCTT
>JAGDQP010033651.1:0-17473 GCA_022664845.1 Lepisma saccharinum | reverse complement strand
TGCTTGACTTCAGTCGCTTACAGTTGCCACTACAGTGGCTCACCCAATGGAACTGCTTGACTTCAGTCGCTTACAGTTGCCACTACAGTGGCTCACTCAATGGAACTGCTTGACTTCAGTCGCCACTACAGTGGCTCACCCAATGGAACTGCAGTGGCTTCGTTAGCATGCAACAATTTAATCATGTGTATTGCTAAATCTGGCCCTGGCTGTGGCACGCCACCGCTTTAAAACGTGGCCGTGTCTTCGCAGAGTTTTAGAAAGACAAGGGAAATCTATGTCATGGTTGAAAAGGAAAGTAGAAAACGTCACATTAACACCCTATAAATGAAATACAATATTCGTTGAAATATAGTTCAAAATTCAATCAGTTTTCAACATACAAGTGAGAACATGGAGAACGTTGTTAATTTCATTCTATTCGCTTTTAGGTACAATTTTTATACAATTAACTTGGAAAGACACATATAAAGGGTAATCTATGATATAGTTCCATATAATAGTGAAAAACACGTCACATTAACGACCTATCAACGAAATCAAACTTTCGTTGGAATATAGATTGAGATTCAGCGTGTTTTCAACATGCAAAAAAGAACACAAAATAATAGTTAATGGTATTTAAATAGCTTTTATTTATAATTTTTATTCAACTAAATTAGACAGTATATCAAGAAACGAAATCAAGTCGTATTAATGTCTTATAAACGATATTAAGTCGTTGTTGAAATGTGATTTAAGATTAAACGTACTTTTTTCAACCGATAACGATTAATCAGATACATAAACCACAGATCAACGTTGAAAACACGTTTGTATGTTGCTGGGGAACTGAACTGAGACATTTTATAAGGATTCCAGAAGCCAAAGATGCAGTCGTATGAAGTTAGTATTATTTGATCTATATGTGAGTAATATTTGCATTTTGTAGTTGGCAACTGTGTACCGAGTCTTTTTTTTTTTTAATTTTATTCAGCGCGAGATATAAACAGTTCCCTGGTTATGGTTTCAATGAAAATGGAAAATGTCGATACTTACAATTTGGGGAATTTCCGTACGTGTGAAGTCATACATTCAAAGTTATTTATGAAGAATACCTATGTAAGGTTCGGTCTAGAAAGCCCCTGGTACGAATATTCGTGGTTAGGTACGCGCAGTGCTGACCACACAGCCGTTACTCTGGTTGGACGCAGTTCTACCAAACGCGGACAGATGGCGTTGGGACAGGCTCAGGGCCTATCGGCCTGTTACGCCAGTGGTTATTATTATTTATTACATATGTCAGGTGATTACAGAGCTCCACAAATGATGTATTTATTCAATTGGCCATGAGTTTTCAATGAAAGTGAGAAAACGCTTTGTATGGTCTTAGGTTTGATTTCAAGTGATAGATGGTGTCAGTTTACTACGAATATGTCATGATGAATTTGTAATCATTATTCTATGATAAGACAACGATTTAAGGAAAACTGTATTCATCCCTTCGTCAAGAAATAATTAGCACTGTAATTACCATGCTAAGTGGGTGTTCATGTTTCAAATTTACATAAGTTGAAGCTATACCTTTGAATCAATTGATCAGCTATATTTATAGTTGTCAAGAGACATGTTTTTCTATATGTATATTGCAGTGTTAGTAACGTAATTATCTATATAACGTAATGCAGTGTTAGTGATACAAACTTTGACATATTGTATGTATCTTGTGACTTGAGTAAGGGAGTTAGTATAAAAGTTACAGGCGCGGATCCAGGATATGATCAGGAAGTAAGGGGGGGGGGGATAAACCATAGTTGAATCACTTTGTACAGTGTAAAGTAGGATTGAAAGCCATTTTATCCTGGACGTAAAAGAGGGAGGGCTATAGAATAAAAAATCGAGGATTTTTTAGACATAACTCGAAATATATTCGATACAAGACTTTCATATTTTGCACAAAGAAGCCTTGGATCTCAATGTGTCCATATACAAAATATGACAATTTTGTTTCCCATATATTTCGGGATATCTATATAAAAGATTATCGCGAACATTTTTTTTTTTAAATCCTCAATGCCATTGGTATTCCTTGTTTTCTGGAGACGACATGTATGATCTTCGAATTGGTTACATCCTGGTGAATTAATGTTTAATATCCCCATGCAATTTCATCCGGATTCGGCTATACTTACACTGTAAAAAATTCTACTTTCTTTGCGCCTATGAAATGAGTTCTTTTTTTTATCACCTCTGTGCGCTTTAAATGTGCAAAGATTGTGATAACATCAGATTTTTTGTAAGTTTGTTTACGTTAATAAGCGTTGTGATTTCCTTGGTTAAAAGTTTTGATGGGAGTGAGGATTGAAGTTAGATCATCGGTAACAACCACTTGTCTTATAGTCACCTTGATAACATGTTGTTGCTATTAATTCAAGAAAATTCGATGCAGAAGTTGGTAAGCCTGATTTTATCAAAAGAACATCAATGCGTATAATAAGTGTATTATAAATAAGAAGTAATCATCAAAAACAGTGTGCAAAAGTCACTTCTACAGAGACATGATACGCTCCCAACACCTTTTGTACACTTTTTGCTCACTAAATTAAACCCATTTCAAAGATATGTGGGAAAAAAAATAGTAGAAAAAGTTTTATTTATTTTTTTACAGTGTACCCTACAGCAAACGTATTGGCACGTTTGCTCGCATCCCTTTTGGTTTAAATTATGCTCGTGGAAATGATGTAGTTCCTTGTAACCTATAATACACTATAGAAAGATTTAAAAACCTCAAAGCTAGAACCATCAAACGTATATATTTTTTTTAAAAATTAAAACAAGTAAGATATCTCAATCAGAATCATGCTATCGCTTAAGGGTTACTAGAAAGCTACAATATCTAACGATAGATGGCAGCACTACCTGCGAACGTTTTTAATGTTTATATTTATTATTATTATTGTATGAAATTTCAATACTGCTCTTACAAATTCAAGCCTATAGAGTTCAAACTTTCAGGGAAGAAAGCTTATAACTATTTCAAGAGTTTTACCCGTGTATTATTTTTTTTTTTATTTTCAGTTTTCTTTTCATTATTGAAGCCGTTTCATTGTTGTTGTGAATATTCAAAATTATAATAATGAATCTCTTTCAACAGTGAACAAGAAATGACACGGATACAACTCTTGAAATAATTCGGAACTTTTTTTCTCTGAAACTTTGAACTCTCTAGACTTGAATTTACAGAAGCAAGACAGTATTTCGTACAACGAAAAATTTACATTAGAATCAAACGGGAGTAATGCTGCCACCTATCGGTAGGGATCGTTTCTATACATTTAACCTTAAAATACTAACATTCCGACCTAAAAATGAAAAAAAGAAAAATATAAGGAATACCGTTTGAGCATATATGCTTAGTACTCGTGTGTGTAACGACTAATGAAAGTGTACAGTAGTGAAAACAAGAATTAAATATTAAACAAGTTAACTATTAAACAAGCATGATGGTTTCGTTTATCTTTCAGCCATATATATGCAAATCACATACGTTTTGTTAAATTATCTGCAAGTTGTATCAATGAATATGTCATCTCAACTGGAACGAATTATGCTAAGCTGATGATTATATAGCCTGTAATTATAAAGTAGCGTTCTCTCGTGTGTTTTTTTTATTATTATTATTTTCTTTAATTCCAAATGACTCTAGTAACATATGACAAGAAAATAAAGAGAGAAATGCTCTCACTGAAAAAAAAATATATATCAATCAATATTTTGTAAACTTGTTTCTATATTGGTGTCCCCTATGGGTGAGTGTTAACGCTTACTGTCTTGTAATTAAGGAGTCCTGATTCGATTCTCAGTGAGGACATAAGTGGTTCTGAGTCCACGTTAAACTATAGTTCTTATCCTTAGGATGTAATCGTCATGCAATGGAAGGCAATGCTAAACCACCATCGCTTCACCTTACCCAGGGACCTTCGGTGCCATGGCCTGGCTTCTTGGGTGAAGAACACCTATCATAATCATCATATCTTGGAAAAATACCAGGTAGACGTCAACTCCAGTTTCTCATTATTATCCTCGTAACTCACACCGATTCAGTGACAGAATGATGTTGTTATACCCTTTTCTCACGTTTCTTTTTTTAACTGTGTCATTACTCATCTATCTATAGGATGTATGCGTGTATGTTCCAGCATAACTCTGGACGCCTGGAGCATTAGTACATGTATCACTTACAACCTGGAAAGAAATACTGTGGGGGTAAGACAACCCTAACACCCCTAGGAGTTAGGAGGGAAGGGGGATGTCATGTAATATCAGTTAATAGAATGTCAGATATATCCTTGCAGTCTTAGCAACCCGCACCACAATGTAGTTTGTCGGGTTGACTACATCCAAGTAGACAAATTTGGCATGGCTCAACATTAGCAAAGATTATTTTAATTTTTCTATTCGACACCCCGCAGGGGGAAGGGGGCGAGAAAACCTCTGGACCCCGCTCCAACGGACGGGAAATCAGCTACTTAGACTATAATTATCGACTCCAGAAACCAAGGGATACAAGTGCCATTGACGAATAACAAAGAGTTCGAGGTAAACTTTTATATATAACCCAAAATCTATGCGACATAAAATTGTCATATTTTGCAAGTTTCTTTTTTTAATGACACTATGTCGGTTTATCGGATTACTTTGTATCCTGTAGTGATGATAAATATTTTGTATGAAGCATAGAGTGCAGTGTTGCAAACTATGAATATTTTACAAGGTTAAACGTGGTATGAACCGATCGAGCGCCATTTCACACACAAAAAAAATTATTCTTGTGTAGCAACACTGTTCACATGATGGTATTTTTTTTTTAAACTCATATCATGCATCCTATTGATACAAATCAACTCGCCCTACTAAATAATATATGTTTTATGATTTATCGAGAAAGAATGATATTGTTTTCCACTCGAAGAAATCAACTAAAACTCGTGTGCAATTCTTCATTGTTTTGTTCTTAAGAATTCCTTCCTTCATGTTGCAGCAGTACATCCTATATACTGCATTGTTCAATCCAACAAAATAGTGGTTCAGAATTCATTGGCAGATATTTGGTTACTATTTTAGTATCGTTGTAGTACATAGGGGAAGGAGGGGCAAGACGGGTCTACCGAGCGTATGGCTAGTGCTACAGAGTGGTAGTGAATATATCAACTAGTTCGTCCGTCTTACAACAACACGAGAGTGGCAAATGTGAGAAGGCGATTGAGTGTATGCTGAGAATGTTACGAACGAGAACTTGTTTGGGCGTTTTTAAAGTAATTTGCAACGTTTTTCAAGACGCCAACAGATAAGTAGTGTTAATGTTAAGTGAATAGTAATTTTTAATAATAATTAGACTGAGTTTTTAGGTTAGTTATTTAAGGCAAAATACTGCTATAAGGAATTTATTCCAGCAACGACTGCTAATTGAAATCCAAGATGGTGCCTTGGGGGCAAATGAGGTACTTTAAGGAGGGGCAAGATGGAATATCAGATTTTTATAGGGCTACAAGATATATAGGCTATGGCCATGTCTGTTTAATGCATATTTTTTTTTATTTCTTGTTTGTTTGTGTCAGTGGGAGGGAAAGCACACGACTATAATTGTGTAAGACCAAAACACGAACTAGAAACGAAGACTAAACCAAAACAGCAAAGTCTTAAGACTGTAATATATTTCATATTTTTATATTCTAATAAAACTTACTGATTTTGTATATCCTGTTACTTTAATCTGTTTTTTCATTGTTTTCATCTGCAACGATAACAAAGGAGGTATAACACATATATATACATGTGATCTCACTCCACCCCCTACCCCATGTTACCCCACCTATACGGAAAAGACAGGAAAGTTGCATGTTATCATTTACAATACATAAATTTGAAAAAAAAAAAACCGATTGTAACGTAATGGTTCTTCTTTAATAGCTAAAGTTAACATTCTGACGTATTTAATTTCTGTTTTGTATTATCCTAAGGTAAAGAAAGGGCTTTCAAACTTTTAGACTGACGTATCACGAAATAGAAATTCATACTTTCGCCATGCGAGCAAGTAATATTAGGACAATTTCAATGTTTGTAAATGATAATATTGACAGTAATGATTCTACCGATGAGCCAGAGCACTTAACAATGTACTTACTGCTCTTGTAATCAGGAGTTCCCAAAATCTATTCCAACCGTCCTGATTAGGGTTTTCTCTGATTTCACTCTGGCAGGCCAGGCAAATGCTAGGATGGTACTTTCAATAATACAATGAAACAGAAATATAAGAAAATAAAAGTTAAATATTATTAATACTTATACTGGCTGCGGATTTAGCGTACTTTTGATATCAGACGATATTGAATATATTAAATGTAATATTCCCCTGTCCTAAGGGATAATTGAAAGCTTTTTACCAATGATATTTCCTTAAGCCCTTAAGCGCCCCTCCTTCCCCTGTTGCTAAAATTCCTAATATTTTGTTCACGCCTCTTTCTCAGCATTGAAACACATTACATAGTACGTGTGTGTGCGTATGTAAAACAGAGTTGGAACTGCGTATATTAGAAATTTCTCTAGACGGTGACCTGTTTTGTTTAAATGAAAAAGATCGGCTTGAAGGTCACTTTCTTATAGTTACCAAGCTCAGATGAAACGGCAGCAGTAATGTATATATATATATATATAAACCTATTGTTTTAGATCTGAACCTCCCTTACGAAACTTCTCTACCATTCTGACAGCATTGTCCCAAAAGGAACTTCTTGATGGACGCTGAGACCACAAAATGATTTTGCGACACAAGACAATGGTCTCATTTGCATACCTCAACAAAAGTTGAAAGCCTTCTTCCTCTTTCAAATCTTATTCTTCTCAGAGGCTGTTCCTCACCCTGCTCGACCTTCTACCCTCCCCATATGCCCCCACTCTATCGTCCACCACACGTGTGTATATGTATGTGTGTCTATAATTTGTGTGAATGTGTTTGTAAGTGCACATAGAGAAATTTCTGTTTTTATCAACTGGCTTTTCAGAAGTTACGTAGTATAAAGTATAAGACATAATAGTGCCATTTTTTTTTTCGCATTCTTCTATATAGTTGACTCTATGTGTAATATGGTAATGAAAAGAAAAGTTCCCATTTGAAGCAGGTTTATTTTACCAGATTTTTTTTTTTTGGTTGTTTGTTCTGCGAAGTATTTTTTTATTATGCATTCGAATTTCCTGTTGCAACTTAAAGAATAAAAAAAGGGAGCAAGAAATTAACTATGCTGAGACAGAAGAACGAAAAAAAAAGGAAAAAGAAAAAATGAAAAGGAGATTGATATCTGTAATGGTCAGTTCCGTTTTCCGGATCATTGTATCTTTGGGAAGAACCTGCCAGTTCAAGGGAACACTTGAAGCTTTTTTTTTAAATTGGTACACTCTGGAAAGAATGTGATCCGTGAACAATACGCTTATTTTTTATTAGGTGATTTTCCAGCCAGTTGGTACGGGTTAAATAAAATATAATGGCAACACTTACGGCTGAGAATTATTAAAGTGAATTTGCAACACTGTCCCAATATCTAAATTCGAAATCTATTGTGTTTACATACAGAATCTTACATGTATAACGGTTTGGAAAATTTTAAATACTGATTTTAAAAATTAGTTGGCAACTCTGACAACTGATGCGCCTGCGACACCCAGAGTAGTTCTCTAACCTGTACTAGTACTTACTGCACATATCTATAAAATATGGTGTAAATCAATGAAAGTGTGTAGAGATTTATATTGTATTTGTATAAATTGAATTGAAAAATAGGTTGGCAACACTGATAACTGAATTGCTTGGAAACGGGGATCCCAATTCTTTTTAGCATTGTGTTGAATAATGACTATGCCAAGTTTGGTGCTGATAAATATATCAGATACGTATCATGAGAGGTGGTGATTGATAAGAATATGTAGTGGATAACAACGTGAAGGTTGATTCGGAAGCGTCGTCAACCTATTTCTGTCCAACTGTGTACTGAAACTCTCCGAAAATTTTGACTGTACAAGATCATGTGTTGTTCGTACTTGTCATGGGAAATGATCTGACATGTGGAATGCTCACCCTTGCACTCGTTATAAGTGATAGTGTAGCAGGTAAAATGTCATGGGGATACGACCTACAACTGACATCGTAGCTATTATACAGAAAGTCAAGACGGTTAGAAAATAGCTTGGTTAATACAGTGCTTTATTTCCTTTTCTTTTCGTACTCAACTATCATTCTTTTTATACTAACATCTTGGGATTCATTTCGTATCATTGTAAAGTAACTGCTAAATTTTACTCCTTCCAGTTTTCCATTAAGAATTAATAAATAAATTATTAAATCACTGGTAAAAATTTTCAAACACTTTCCTGGAAATATCAGTAAATCGGTTACAATCTGGTGGGGGATAACAAAAAATAGCCGTGAGTATTTTGGAAAGTTACCACCAGATAGTAGCATATTCATATTTCGCACTAAGTCAGTGAGAATGTGTCAATACAATGTGGAATAGTACATTAGAGTAGAAGCGGACTGTAGTGCGTTTATTATAGACGAAAGATTTTCCTGATAAGGACATTCATGGGGAGAAGTGTAATTACTTGTAACCTATTTACTGACCTTCCCTCGTATATATAATGTATCGTTATGAAACACAATGGAGAAGATATGAAAATAAGGAGGTTAAGATCAGGAAACTCAGGGTAAAACGGACATGCAGAACGACATAATCATCACATTTTTATCAGCGATACTCTTATATACCATCATTGAAATCTCCAAATGGTGAATATGAAATCTTTATTGTTTTAATTCTTTTAACAAATTTTCTATTGCCCCCTCGTGCTTCGCTTATTTATTGTAAATACTGGTTTGTAAAAACTGTGATGTTAGCTCATTGGCCATAAATTGAACATCACTTTTTTTAAAATTCATCATTGAGTCCTTGTTTACAAATCGGTGCAAACTCCAACAACCGTCGTGTGATCCTAATCCAAAGTCTGTTGAGTTTCTCCACTTTTTTTTCGCAAAGTTTATCTACGTTAAAAATAAGGCAGTCTAATAGTTTTATTGTTTGAGATTTTATTGAAACTCATTTACAACATCTCAGAACAAAATGCAGTAAAGAATTATATTTTGTTATGATTGTGTGAGAAGAAATAGAGAAAGTAACAGACAGGAACTCTATAATTGAATCTAGCATTTAAGCACTCGCTTAAAGAAACTACCCCAGGAAATTCCAGTAAAGATGGCAAGCAGAAACGGGAATTGAACCCACATCATCTCATCATTGGTTGTCTGAAGTCACACTTTCAATACTGCACCGCGACGCTTGGGTTTGAATTCGTGCGCGAGTTTACACACAGACCAATACGCGGAGAGCCATCTACAAAGGAAGGCGGCTTGATTCCACCACGCTATCTTCCCTCCACAACAGCTGGATTACACATCCAGTCCTCGTGGTCCAGGCGGTAACTTCGCGTACTTTGGATAGGCACGTGGTGGGTTCGAATCTCACGACTGATCATCCTGACTGAGGTTTTGTAGGGTTTTTTAGTTTCATCAGGCCGAATACAGGGATGGTATCCTAAGTAATGCCCAGTCTCCATCCTCTATCCTAGTCATGAAACATATATGCCTAAGCCCTAAAGTCCTGAAATGAATTCAGAATTCAGCTGGATTACACGACTTTGACAATGTGAGCTGTTGCTTCTGTACAGTACGCAAGCAATAACGAATTTGTGAAAAATATTTGTTCTGTTGCCAATCTAGCGAGGGACTATTTTGGTTTTTCCTTTCCTATATAAATTAGGATAAAATATGAGGAAGTCTGTGAAACATGATCGCAGCCATTTTTATAGTTTCATTTTGTCTTGAACTGACCTTATACATACCGTAGAATGTTTCCTCCTCAGAACGGGGCATATTAAAGATGAAAACGGTATCATTATTATAGTCTATTGTAGTGTAATGCAAACTACCTCCGACGGAAGAGCTAAATCCCATATTATCAATACACAAACAGACATTTTTTTTTCTTCAAAAGTAATAATTCCAATTCCTTTGGTCATTCATGCGTGTCCATCTTAAATGCTTTGTTCTGTTAGTACCTTTAATGTTCTTTGGCTAAAGTCTCTTTACACAAGTGCTACTTTTCCTTTGAATAATTCGCAGAATGTAATCTTATAATCCTCTCCACTTTGGGGCCATTTTGTCTTACTGTTTTCTCATCCATTTCGAATAGGTGAGCCAACCTACTTTCTTCCTCTTCTTCTTCTTTCTCTCTCTCTCTCTCTCTCTCTCTCTCTCTCTCATTTCGCATTCAAGGATGCAACCCAAGAAAAGGACGAAGGTTAGGGAAGGAATAAAACCATCACCTTACATGATTGTTCATCCTGCGTTTTAATGTTCAAGTAGTGATCACTAACTCCCTTTGGAGAAACAATGAAGAAGTAGAAGAAGAAGAGGAAGGAAGAATTCAAAGGAATGGGTACGAAATACAGGGCCAAAGAGAACGAAAATTACACATAACAAAACGTACAAAGATGATCGATCCCCTCCTCCTCCCATTCACCGCACTTATTCCTAATGAAAAGCTCGTGGAAATGAAAACTGACGAGGAGGAACCAAGGTAATAAAATCGACCAACTAAAGATTATTGTGATTTTCGTTCCCAACTGGTAAGGCTTGCGGTTTTTCTTATGATTGCTAGTTTGAGGGTTTCTTTTTTTTTCTCTCTCTCTCTCCGTTTTAAACTAAGAACGGTTGCATCCAAGCGAAGAGGAAGGAGAGCAATGAACAGGAGAATTCAACGAAGGTGGGGGTTGGTAAAGACAGACTTGAGGGCGCAATGGTTTTCCACAAAGTACACCAAAACCATAACCACGGCACCACGGAATGTACTTGTTACATGCACGGCGTCAGTGTTTCGAAATGATGTAGTATTTCGCTTATCTTCCTTTGTGGGGAAAATTGCACTTATAAGTCAGTGTTGCCGAAAATTATTATTTTTTACTCTTAAAAAAGAAATTACCAGTAATATTGAGAATTCTAATTTAATGGAAGATGATACATATTCTGATGTTGAGGGGTGTTCTGCTCTAAGGCAGGTCCCTGGCCAAAGTAAACTGATAATGGTTTGTCACTGTCTTCCATCGGATGATGTCCGAAGGACTGGACCTACAGTTTAAAATAAACTCAGAACCACTTGTGTCTCTAAAGGAAATCGAACACAGGACTCCTTGATTAGAAGACAGCGAGCCTTACCACTCAGCCAGAGGAGACACTATACTGTACCCAGAGGGTACTTATTGTAAGCTACTAAAGTGTGGTGGCCTAAAATTGTCACCGAGAAATGACGGTCTTCGGCGAGTATCTACTTTTTCTGGGCATCTGTCAGGATCTTAGTTTAAGCCGGCATTCGTCTGGTGAAACTAAGGATGTCCGACAGCAATATTGGAACTTATCTTCATAATGCCATGCCGTCTCGAAATAAGGTACCATATTCACTGGACCACGGGGAATAGGTTAACTGAACTCTAGAAAATACAAACCTGATATAGCAAGTTCCAGTTCAAGCTCCAGATACATTGAGCTTAGCTTTGGCTACGTTGAGTTTGATTTCGTTAGGATAGATCACGTTAAGTTTTGTGTGCGTGGTTAGCCTAGATTGATATACGGAATAAGTTAGGTTTGTGTATGTTAGATTGATGCATGAACTAATAGATCATTGCATATATTTTGCTATAACATGTTTGATACTGTTTAAAGACACAAGCCTAGTTTGTATACACGAAATAATCAACTTGTGTACTAAAAGTAGGCAATGCAAGTTTACTATCTAATGCAATATAAAATACTATATTACCTGCTGTTTTGTGAATATTTAGCTTGTTGATAGCTGGTGTCGGCGCTAGCGCCGGGATTGTCGGGGGCTTCTCCAACTGCTACAGCTAGAAATGTAGTATTCTACACCAGGCCAAGACCTATATAAAATATTAAGTACCGCCTCACCCATATGCGAAATCCTGGGTACCTCCAAGCAGGCATCTTAATAAATGTTATTACGTCATTCGGAAGAATCCATAAGAGGACCTTGGGATCTTCATAGTAAAAGTTTAAGTTCTACGTTTTTCATACTGAGCTAGCTGGAAAAAGGGAGAAATACCCAAAGGAGGAAAACGAGGGTTATTTCAAACTCCACTCCCGTACTTTAGAGGTTCCTGTGGACTTCGAAACTACATTTAGAGGCAGAGGCTCCCGTGCTCCTGATTGCTATATCGAAACTGTTTTCCACAGTTTCAGCAGACGAATGGCGTTATAAAAAAGGTCCTGCACACTACATTTCTAGCTGTTCTCTCGAATGAGCTCGGCAAGAGACGTCAACGACCAGAAGTATTACAGGCTTAGGTCATAGTTATTTCATCACTTCATTAAAATAAATAAATTCAATTGTATACTAAATGAAAACTAACAATAATTTTAAGTGTAACAGAATTTTAGGTACTGTTTACCTCGTCAAAATACATATGAATTGGTTAGAATTAAAAGGAATTAACTACACCTGACATTCTATCTGTCTGTTACTGTTCAAAGGGACTACCTGCCATATTTTGTTCCATTTTACATTGTCTGTGTTGTATCAGATGACTATTCGCTGTTTTTCTAACCATGACAGTTAGTTTGTTACGTCACCAGTCAATGCGGTTACAACTGAGACAGAGCGGTATTTGAAATGAACACACTTTGACATGAATGTGTAGTTACTTCCTTTTAATTCTCAACGATTCATAAATGTATTTAAAATTAGAAATATTTTATGTACTCAGAAGCCAAAGCTATTTGCGCAAGTTGTGACGTAATGATATAAGAACATTATTTGTCGTTATAAAGTAAGTCTTCGGAGGAAAAGGAAGTTCCAAACCAGTGATTCTCAGCTGATCTACACGTAGGCATCATTTAAATTTAGTTACATCACTTGCAGTGGTATTGGGCTTAAAATATACCTGCGTAGACAGCAATACGTGGCGTAGAGTTATTTTGTTGTGATCTACTTCGAAGGACAGAAAACGTTACGCTTCACAAAGTAACTTGGCAAATATGAATTGCTTCTGAATGTGCAATTTCTGCAATAATGGATGTAAAGAACGCAGACTATTCGCTGAAAAGCATAGTTTTTCCTTGTGACATTAGACATACTTTCTTCTTCGTAAATATTATACTACTACAACTACTGCATCTGAAGAAACTCTGTATCAAATCTTGGCTTTGTAAACACAATATTTTCTGTTTGATTCACGATAAGTATAAGTTTATATTCTTGGAAAGGATATTGGATTAATGCATCCGTGATCGATTGAGTGTGATTTATATATTATCCGAAGAACAAACAGATATAAAAGGTTTCTTCTGTTAATAAAAAGAAAAAGTTATAATAAATAGGATTGATAAAAAAAATATATCTTTTTTCTACAAATTTTGCTGTTAAGGTTAGTGTAAATTAAAGATCTCTAACGTTAGATGGTAGCACTACATCCGAACTTTCTTCTCTGAGTTATTATATTAAAGTTTACACAGTTTTAGAATATTACTAGATAATTTGTTCAAAGAGTTTAGAAGGAGTTTGAAGCCTCTGACGGGAATATTTCACTTGTATCTTAACGAAGAAAGGAATTCTCAGATTATGACACTATTAGGAAACCTCATTTTATTACAAGTTCAAATTATTATCGATGATAACCACAGAAAGTCAATCAGGACCATTGCTAAAATACCTTCAAGTTCTAGAGGGCAGGTTTCAGAACTGTGATACATGAGGATATTCGATACAAGTCGTATGTTATAAGGAGAGGTCAGTTCACGTCTGCCATGTTGGAAACGGCAGCGCTGGACTTACTGAATTCACAGACAGCATTAGGGTAGGACACAATTTTTAGGGTATAAAGAAGCCTGTTCCACGTTACCATTTTTTTTTTAAATAATAATTACTACTAACTATTCACGCGATACCAGCCGGTGTGCAATAACAGAGAAGCAAAAGATTTATATAACAGGTGGCAGCACCATTGTCATTGACAGCTGGCAGCGTAACGCAATAGATACTATTCCCGCTGTTGCCATGTCAAGGAAATAAAAGCTTGCTTCTCAGCTGTTTAACATGTGATGTGTGGTGGGCGATCAACTTGGCAACACCGCGGCAACATATTTTCAAGAAGGTGCCACGCCGAGAGTTACATTAAGACGATAATACACAGAAAAATGAAGTAGATTTACTTGTAACAGGTACATTTCTGGTACACTTCTTTTGTTCGTTTTTATAACCATTCGGTCCTTACTTTTTAAATGTACCTCGTATATGCTCATGGAGCCATTTTTATGACTCTGAGTGTACATAAGATTGCTGATGGCGAACGGTTTTTCAACTTAGACTAGGACCTACTGGAAAAGGCGAAATAATAGGAATTTACCATTTACTTCCATTGGATAGTAATGGTGCCCCAAGGACAGGATCTATTGTTTAAAGTAGATTCCACTTTCACTGTAATCTCTAGCAGCACAGGATGTCGGGCCAGTGTCGACCCAATAGTGAGTCAACCTTGATTGATATAGACCGGTATTGACCCAGTGTTGGACAGATATTCAGTGGTGCTAGGGCTCGAACCCTGGATCTCTTGATTATAAAAACAGTTCATCTACTGGAGACCGTTCTTCAGGTGATCTAACTCACTGTATTCTCCTTCAACTTACGTACCGTGTCTTTTCAAATTTTCAATTTTTTTTTCGATCAATAGCTTATGTTTTGAACATGTTCTAAATTTAAGTCAGAACCAGAATCGAATTCACGAAAACTGTTTTGTTCTTATCTTCTGATGGGAAATAATAGTAGACGAGTTTGGTAACACTGTTTCTTGAGAAACGTACGTTGATTCTGCAGGTATAAGAAAAAAAGACATTCGTAAGAATTGGGGAGTTAAAATAACATACTATTTTTAAAAGTTGAGAACAAAAAAAAATCCCGAACAAACAAATTGTGGTTTTTGTGGGTGGAGAAGAAGAAAATTGTGGATTAAAATATAGGGGTAGAAGGAGTGAAAATGGCTATCCCCTTCCCAATTGTGGTACTCTTCAGATACTGCTGTTTTCTTTTTTTCTTTTTTTTTTTTTTATAGGAGAGAACCTTGTGTTTTGTGTGTGAGAGAGAGACAGAAAGAAAGAAAAAGAGAGGAGGATCAAGGTAGTGGAAAAATCTTTGGGACTCTTCAATAACTGTCATTATTGTTTTATACGTACAAAGGAAGCAAAAAGGTATTTGTACCACTGAACAAAGAAAATAAAAACAAAGTCTGTAATATCGGATCTTTTATTCAGTCTGTCGTGATGTTACTTTGCAACATTTTTTATTTCTTTTTTGATGCAAACGTATCAGTTAGAAAGAGATCTAAAACGGAAAAAGAAAAATGAGAAAAAAGAATTGGTCAACGCTGCTACCATCTATTGAGTAACGACATTATTAAAAGTTATATTATGCTTTCAAAAAAAAAAAATACCACAGCGTCTGATTTTTGCTACCGGATAATGCCATGCCTCATACCGCCCATCTTATAAACATTTACCATTTTTCTTTCTGTTTTTTTTTTGGGGGGGGGGGGGGGTAGGATAAAAAGCAAAGAAAATAATCGTGTATGGAAGGAAATAGACTAAAAAAGACAAAAAGCACGAAAAGACAACGAATAGAACAGTGTGTAAAGGAATATAAAAAAGGATGTTGGAAGAACAGAAGCTAAGAAAAAGAATAGGATGCTAAGTGGTTGGGTAAATTCCGGTCTATTATTCATTGCTTAGAAACAATTTCTGCCTTTTTCCTGTTCGATGTATCCTCTAAAATAATAGTGTTCCCAGGTATAAGAGCAAATTGAGTATTATCCCTTTCCTTTGCTTCTTATCTTCTTCAATTTTTTTGTTCTTCAGTTTGTTTATTACCTCCATCTTTTCTTCTGTCTTCCCCTGGAACGAAAGAATGAAGGAAATTGAATTAGTAACAAAAATGCACACACAAACTTTTTTTTTTCTTAAAGGAAAATTGAAAAGGGACATATACCATGCTTTACACTATTATTACTATTTGATATAGATACCTACGTGTACACGTACGACCATCGTCTGTTTCTACGAATATAATATCTATCTTTCGTTCCATTTTAAAGTTTGATTCTTTTCAACAAAGAAAAAAAATCTAACCTAAGAGGAATTTTCTGTTTAAAAAAAAATCCTAAACAGCAACAGTTCCCAGGTTATATATCAGTAAATCATAATAATAATAAAAAAAAATGTATATCCAAGAACTTGAAATTATGTAACGTATAATTATTAGGACTAGATGCAATCAGCTCTTTCCCATACATTTTTTTTTTAAATTCCTTGTTCATGAAGTTTCTTTCCTTGTGTATGTGTGTGTGTGTTCTTTTGTGCGTGTGTGTGTGTGTGTTATGAGGATAAATGAAAACTTACAGATTCCTGTATTCGATTGTGAGAAATATTTCGATCTTAGGAAACTAATAACTGATACCTTTCAAAATCTTTTTTTATCTCACCTATATAACCAGCATTATAGGGGGAATGAAAAATTTGCATTCAAATAATAAAATTATTTGATTTATTTATAAGTACCTAAGACTTAGACCGGGATAGGGGAGAGGAAACGATGCGGAAAGGAGTCAGTCAAGGCGTAAAGTTGAATGTACCACCCCGCCATTTGTCTTATGAGAATTGGTTCCAAAGAGATTATCTTGTTCTTCTTTCGCAAATTCTAAGACCAGAATATTCTTTGCTAAATTTTCGTTTCTTTCAGTTCTTGAGTAATTACAGGAGAGTCACAAGGTGGCAACACTGTAAAAGATTATAATCTAATTTCTAAGAATTAAACATTTTCCAGATAGTGACTCGTTTATCAAATTTCAAATCTGACTTCTATCCTCAGCGGAGAAAATAAATATTTTCTTTGCTCAATCTTGAAATTTGCACACACACAAAGAGAGAAAAAAAAACTTCTGAAGAAACTGGTTATTTTCTTACCTGATGAAGTGATGATAGAACCAGGGTTGAAAATTTCAACCCAGAACCATATAATTTTGAAATAAATATATTATCTGTTCCATTCCGCTTACAAGTTCCATGTCTCGTAATGTATAGTGCAGTCACACAACGACAAAGAGATTCAAAGATATCAATATGGTCTTTTAATGTGCAGAAAAAAAGGAGTGATTTTTACTTCTTTTAAAAAATAAATTTGTTTTTCTTTTACCTTGTAGTGAGCTTTAATAAGTACCAAATACATTAAAAGAAACTATTCTTAAGTGGGCTTCTCGCTCCCCATACAATTTTTATCATTTTTCAAAATATTTTTTTTTAAAAAAAAAGCTAAGAGCACTATCAAAAATGTAAGCG
>JAGDQP010033650.1:8681-20558 GCA_022664845.1 Lepisma saccharinum | reverse complement strand
GTTCATAGCATCCACAGTCATTCCTTGTATTCTTCCTTTATTGGTATATGGCTCCTGTAGGCATGCCACGTCCACCTCCTCTTTCTCACAAAATCTTCTAATTTCTAAGCTTGATAATTTTGATCTGTCCAGGTTTACCTGGACGAATTTAAACATTTTTTTTACGGTTGTCTAGTGTAAACGTGGCACGCCGGGAACTTTTCTAACTAATTGAAGGCAATCCTTCCATAAGCCTTCACAAACTGCCTGTAGATGCTGTTCAGCTGCAGCGACTCCTCTCGTCTTTCAAAGACTTTGTGAATTAGTTTTAGTAAGTCCTGTGGATCCGTCGTGATTCCGTTTGCTCGTAGCTTTATTCTGTCCACTTCCTCGATCGTTGGGAAGGTTATACTTTTTCCATTATGGTGCATGTTCCTAACGACGATTTGCAATGCCGCAGTTAGGAGAGAAGGCTCCTCCAGTCTTGACAGGTTATAGCTAGCTTCTAAGTTCTCGTGGAACTTGTTAGGGTTAAATTCCTCTTTTTGTTGTTCGTTCTCTGCCAGCTCTCCCTTCAGTTCCGTGTCTTGCTCTTCTTCGTCCAGTTGCGGATTATCTTCGTAGGTTATATTTCTGGTTGTGTCGGTTTTGATTGATTTTTTCCGGTAGAGTCTGGGGATCCAGGATCTCCATCCTTTTCTTTTCTTCGCTGCTCTGTCAGTCTGTTTCCCCCCCCCCCAAAGGCCTCTCCGCATACCTCAGCTCCTCCTCCTACAATATACTTTCCGTCGTCTCAATGCATTCTGCTACGTCTATCATTGTTTCTATTTGTATCTGTTCTTCTTTTGTTAGTTTCTCCAAATCTTGCTCTATTGTCTTGAAGAGAAATTCGTCTTGAATAATCATTTCTAGTCCAATTGCTTCAATTTTATTTTTCCAATTTAACATCACTTCTAAGACGTCGCATGGGGACTTCTTCCATAGTCCTATTCCTATAGCCGGGGTTTTGATTTTTGTTCTATTGTTACCTTTCAAGGCCGAGAACACTTCCAACAATACGTCGAGGTCTTCCAAGAAGGTCTCCCTAGTTGGGAAGCAGAACTTGTGTGGCGCCCTAATTGGTAGAAGAAAATTTAAAAACAAATTTCATTTATTGCTGACATTACCTTTGAAGTGTATTCATATATCGCCTCTAGTAAAGCAAAAATACATTTCCCTTCATAATAAAGCATTTTTGTCGACGTACCGGTATTTCAATGACTAGCATTGATACCCTACGATGAGTTCTAAAATAAATCCATTTTAACCTAAATTATCGTCTTTCTTCATCTTCTTCTACAAATTGGGCAAGAAGGAAACAATGCTTCATCTTTGGAATCTGAGTTTCATAAGGCTTCCAACAACGTATACATCATGACCCTACTACAATTAGGAGGGTGCACAGTTTCGCAGAAGTGAAAGTCTTCTTTTGTCTTCAAATTCCTAGGACGAGGTGATTTACAAGTACAATCTGTTATCACATTCTTTCTCACCTTGCATTACACGGATCTCCTCCTTGTTGTATATGTCTGACAGTCTATATTAAACGTCGGTCGTTTTTAGTTGCCATACGATAACCACCAGTGTTGCTAACTTACGATGATTTCTAAAAATATCCAATTTACCCCTAAAAGTACGGTTTCTTTCGTCTTCCTCTTCCACAAAGTGGGCTAGATGGGCACAAATTCTAAGTGGTTGGAGTACGCGTTCCATACGCTTTACAAGGTGTAAATTCATGACCCTCTAATCATTAGAATGTGCATAGAGGACGCGTACGTAAGGGACTACGATGATTTTCAACTTCCTGGCCGGCCGGAAAGGGAGAAAGCCTCTGCCCCTCGGTCAAAAGTTGTATGAGAAAGGTACAATTTTATGTGCATTGTTTCAAAACCATAATGAAACATTTTAATCCTCTTAGAGTTCGAAATTCTAAAAAAAATAGAGAACATTTTTCGATAGACCCCAATGTACAATTTCCTGTAATTTATCCGGCAGGAAATCAGCGTCCACAGAAATCGAGCGCCGTTACAACACGGAAGCTTAAATTTAGTTTTGAATCATATTGCCGCGTATAGTTTGACAACATATTGAGCCAGTAATTTCAACGCCTGCTATCTTCTATCTTTTTAAGGTCGCTGATCGAACCGACCTTAATAACTCCAAAAGAGGCTCCAACTAGTTCCTTAGTTATTAAGTTTTTCTGTGAGTCACGGCTAGTGTTCTTGGTCATGTAGCAACTATATCAATGCTTTATTAAATGCCAAGGAGGGAGCTCATTCGTGGGGTGTAAATATACCAAGCGCTGAAAATCTTTCCAAATACCTTGTCTACAAAGATATCAGTCCGTTAGTCCTACCGTATTAGCAACACTTTTGTTGCATCCTAAGAGTTACTAGCGAGCTGTCTACCCTATCCTTAAGAACATAAATAATATTGAATCCTCATGCTCAGACGGAAGTATACTATATCCCAAGTACTTAGACTCGAATTCTTCAACGAGTGTAATATGATCTTCATTAACGTCTCGGTGATGGTGTATATTGCGAAATTTTGAATTGCTTTAACGAGTGGTTTACCCGTACATCAAAATAATCACTACTTGTAAATGATTACTTACATTTTCAGATCCTTCTGTAAGCTGGTGTTCAATTTCTCCTTTTCTTGCATTATCTACTATTTATCTACAACATGGACGGTGTTTTCAGCGATATTATACCAGCTTCTTCCAGTCACTTGCTTCCAGAGTAGTCTAACTGTCTGATAGGCCAGTGGGAAACACTTGGGAGCCGGATCCAGATTTGTATGCGATGGCTTCCCCCTAAACTTCTTGATCTTGAATCGAATTGCGTGTCTGTTCTGCTACTTCATTCAATACGTCTGTTCTGCTCCTTCATTCAATACGTCTGTTGATGAAGAATATTCAACCAGCAATAGATGGTATACTCCGATCAGTCGATAGTGGTTTTCATTTGTTTTCAGTTTCTGGTCCCTAGTTTTACGTTTCCTCAAGTGTATTTGTTTCTAAGAAAACACCTTCATCTTAGTAATATTTTGTTGTTCACACAAAAATTAAATTCCCTCACTGGGACTATCTGAGTTGCCAGACGTAACATAAAACTTTACTTGCGTCTCAGTTTCGCAGATCATAAAACTTTTCAGTCTGAACCCTTCCCTATTCTTTGTTCCAATCCCTGTTAGCGCCCATGGCTGTCCGTAGGTCTTTCTTTAGATGTATAAGATTTCTACATATATAAAAATAGTATGATTGGCCCGAGTGTGATAAAAAATACCACTAGGTTACATTAGGTAGTAAATTATTTAGTAATGATGATTTTGAAATAAACCTATATATTACTTTCTATTGTTTATTGAAAATATCCTCGTTGGACGAGCGTAGAAGCTTACGTTTACTTTCTACGAGACAATATACACAAGAACAATTACTTGATTCTTTACGTTTACAGCGTTGAACTCTGTTTTCCCCTAATTTCAACCTTTTATGTTGACAATAATATTTATATTAATCTTAAGTTTGATTTTAGTTACTACTTTTAGGAAATTTTGTTTCGGACTCTTGAGACAGGGAAAAGGATATAAGATGGAAGTTGGCCGGGTCTAGCTTGAAGACACTACATAGTCATTAGCTTAGTTTGACTGTGGCTGAGGGTGAACTCGAGAAAACTTCAGTCAGGGATGCTGGCACTATGCTCGAACTGGGGTCTTCTGAACGCGAAGTCAGTGGTTTACCAAGTAAGTAATATCATCATAAGGTTGTATCACATGTTTACACAATGGAAGATTATTTCATAAATAACAAAACACTATTGTCATTGCAACTAACTATACTCTTTAAAAAATCGCCATAAATTCATATTGGCACTGACTGGTAACTGTGCTAAGAAGAGGAGAATGTTCAAATACAATTTGCACTGTATAAAGCACTTGAATACAAGTAAGGAATTATGTATCTATAACGATGAACCGATTCTGCAGTGCAGAAATTTCTGGATTGCTCTATGTGAGTGAAGATAATAACCTTTTCTTCTGAGGAATGAAATGAGACATTTTCCAAATACATCTTCTCCCGTATATTCTATTCTTAACCCGTTTGTTCTCCATTCCCAATAAGTTCAGGGATGTCTATATCACACACACACACGCACACACGTCTTAACACACACAACCTCCCCACCACATATGTGTTCTTCTTCTTGTGCTTCCTCCTTCCACTTTACGTTCTTCTTCTGTTTTGAATTCATGACTAAGCCTTCTATGATGGAAGCAGAATCGCGTTTACATAACTTGCGAAGCTCGTAGATATTATATTAAAACCCCGGGCTCGTCCTAGGGCATCGGCTCTGTCTGGAAAAGCCAATGCGTAGGGAATATGCCAACTTTATTTTCATCCCAAGATCTTCGAAGGGCATCTATCTTCCCTCTTTCTTTATCGTTCCATCTATCCCTTCGCCATTGCTTTATTCGTTTTTGGAAAGCTCTCACTTGAAGACATGAGAGGGAGAAGATGGGGGGGAAACATTCAAGAGGAAGAAGAGTCTCTGCTGTTGAATGTTTCATGCATTATCTAATAAATATATTCTTATTTTATGTGGCTATGACCTGTTGAGTGCTGTCGTATCCCGTGGTTCTAATATTTCAGCTAAAATAAAACAAGATATACGTACGTCGATGACCTGGTGATTAAGTCGTGGTCTTCAGGACAAGATTGCTGAAGCACAGAGGTCTGAGTAGTGCTGTAGGCCAATGGTTTATACATCTTTAATCATCACGGACCCCAAAAATAAATGTCAGTGAGGTAGAGGTTTATTTCACAATGTAATGAAGCATCGCGTCTTTAGATTCGAGTTGTTTTAAGAAGACATATAAACTTAAATCTCAATATTGAACTATAAAAAACTACAAAATAAGTGTTGAATTATTAATTTGCCGAGTACCGCTACAATAGTTTCGCGAATCAGTACCAGTCCGCGGACCGGCGGTTAAAAAAACACTACTACTGGCCATCCTGAGTGAAGTCGTTCTCAGTTATACCGAGTGAATTCCGGAAGAATACTTTAAATAAGCCCAATTCCTGCCACAAAGGAGTGCTTACCAAGGAATGGCATCCCTTACACTAACGTTTGGATTACAAATGTTTATTCGGTACAACAAATGAAATATTAAAGTTAATATATTAATAACAATTAAATAATAGTTTGTAATTGGATTGCATTGATGCCTTTAGGTACTTTTGTGTCAGGCCAAAGAGCCTTTAATGACAACATTACTTTAAGTAAGATGATGATTAGACCATTTTTTTCACAGAAGTTCAGGCCGTGCGCGCAACAACAGAACAACCCTTACTTCAATCAAAAATGAGTTGGCTGCAGCCGCGTGTTTCATAGGTTGCGAACCACATGTACACATATTTGTAATGTACTTCTTTTCTGGCTTCGAGGAACACATCGAATACATTTCTTGATCCTAAATAAAAATGCCACCTTCTTAATCGATATGTCTTACGCAATCATTTGTTAAAATATTTTTCATTTAACAATCTCCAGATACACACCAATATCAGCCATTTTACACTGGATACATTTGAAAACAAATAAAAACCAAAGGGAAGGCTTTTGGAAGGAAACCGCCCTAGCCTTACTCAAGATACCATCCCACCTTTTTCTGGTGTAAGTGAAGGGAATAAGGAAAAACATCAATCGGGATAGCCGGTCCTCCTGGTTAGAATTCGGGCGATCTACCTTGTCGGTCTCATTGAATGGATCATTACCACTAACCCACACAATGTTTAACTGCGTGATTACTATTGCGAGAGAACTGCCCTTGTCGACTGTATGGATTATTTGACTCAAACTTTGTCCTTTACATGAGGCAATTTAGACAATTGAATTCTCCAATGTTAAAAGGGACTAAGTCAGAAAAAAATGGTTTTTCAGAAGAGCAAAATAACTTGCCACTTAAATTGTAGTCTATAAAATGAAGTATCATTACCCTGGTTCTGTTATGAGTCCAATGTAGATATGTTTCACTATACAAAATATTCAAAAACTCAAAATTCTGTAATGTATGGCCAAATTTCAAAATTTGACTTTGTCCCTTTTAACATAATACTCAATAAGAAAGGAAGGAATGTTAATCGAATTATGTTAATGTGAACGTTATAGTGGAATAATTATTCCAATATAAATATTTAGAACCACACCGCAAATGTGTGTGCAGATAGGTTTATAATTATAACAAAATAGTGTTATTTGTGCTTTCTAACAAAATATGTGTTTCTGCTTTACATCAACATGTATGTCACTTTTTTTAAATATGTTCTACTCTTTTAGGCAAACCAGTATTTCATCATAAAAGTGTATTGAGTCGGAGGTGTGAATTACATTTGACATATTTTTTTGCAAATTCTCAGCGCTAATAGGCACTTTACAAAAATGTGGTTTTTCAGTAGAAAATAATTAATTTGGCGAAGAAGCTGGGGAATATAATAAGCATTATTTATTGTGTTAGTTTAAGAAATGCATTAACAAGAGCACTACGAGAAAATGGGCATAAAGCCTGAACCCGCAGAATAGCGATTAACGAAGTTGCAAATTTTATGACCACATCTAAGCTCCAGGACGATTTGCCAATTGAAAGAACAAAGACAGAAATCTGTATAATTTACATGTTCGTACAATGTAGGTCAAGTCAACTTAAGGCTCAATATTCACAGAATAACTAGGTACATACGCAGCTGCTTTCTGTCGAAAATATCTCGACGTAATTCAGACATCGTGTTCATCAAAGAATTGAAACATTATACCAGATAGTTTGTTAAAACGGGTGAATGCCGGGGTCTCATAGTTTCAAAGTCAAAGTCATAGATTTTCCCAACGGTGTCCATGACTATTCCAACGGTTTATGGCTTATTTCTGTCAAACTTGTGTCTACTTAAATCTCGTAGAGGCACAAATGGAGAATACTAAGCGATTGAAAAGGGCCTGCCAGCTTTAGAATCACATTCATACTTTTCCTCACCATTGCAGACCATGACGATTCTAACGGTGTATAGATCATCTCTGTCGGACTTGTAGTTACTGAGATCTAGGAGGGGCACAAATGGAGACTAAGCAACTAGAAAGGACTTACCAGTTGTAGGGTCAAAGTTATAGATTATACTAAGGTTTCAAGTCATTACGAATCTAACTGTGTATCATTCATCTCTGTGTGACTTGTAGTTGCTGAGATCTAAGGTGAGGGGAGAGACAGGACAAACCCTATATCTTCCCTGAGTTCCTTTTAACATAGATCGATGGAACGTGGTCTCTTGCATAAATTCAAGGAGAAAACAAAAAATGGGTATTTATGACTTAGTCCCTTTTAACATTGGAGAATTCAATTATCGGCCATGTGAATGAAATGCCTCTGACACGGAGACCTTCAAATGACGTAATGTCTTGACAAATATCGACTATTGATTTAGTGTGTCACTGAGACCTTCAAATGGCGTAATATCTTGATAAATATCGGCTTGTGAATTAGTTGCTTATGACCTTGATCCTTTGAAATGAGTAACGTCTTGGCAACTTTCGACTGTGCAGGTTAGTTTTCTATTGTACAGGGCCCTTCAAACAATGTAATATTTTGCTCTAATTGACTGCGTACGTTAGCTGGCTCTTGTTCAAATAGTTAATTGTCTTCACCAATAATGACGTATGACACACGGCTTCAGCTAATGGCCAATGAAAGTTGGGTTCATGGTAAATATTTAATAAAAGTGTATGATTTAGGTCGTGTCTTGCGCAACGAATTCCCCACTAAAAATCGTTAAAAATATTTCCGAGTATCTATAAATTACTGATTTGTCAAAAAAATATTTAGACTGAGGTTATGGATCAGTACTGGTGCTGAAAGCTCAAGCTAAAATAATGATCATACCAATCATGGTGATAATTTTTCTTTGGTTTCTCGTGGCCTCACCTGACAAATCACGATGACACAATGCAAGAAAGAGTCACTTTCGAATATGAGCTAAAACAAAACCACGAAGCTCATTACCAAAGATCAAGACGAGAGTTAAAAATTCATATCTGTAAAGTTATAATTTACGTTGCTTTATTCACGCTTAGCACATGCATCTACAGAATGCAAGATTTAGCTGATCATCGAAATTCACATTTACCAAACCCATTTTCCAAAATAAACAACATATATAGAGTATGACGGGCAGGCACCCACTAGAGAGATTAATTCCTGAGAGCTAAAAGGGAAAGGTCGTATCAGCTGTTATGGAAAGTTGCGTGGTTTTCGAAGTATACGGAGTCCAACTACGAGCCCAAAAATCGACTTCTGATAATAGTATGTGGAATCATTATATCTCGCTAAATCATAAAATATGGAAGTTGAATATACTTGCCACACTGCATTCTATGTCACAAATACGATGACTATAATCACTAAGAGATACCAAATATTCAGTAGACTTTCATAATAATATTTGGAAATAATAACCCTAATACATAATTGGCAACTCTGTCAATCCAGCGAATTCATGTAGTAACTACTAATACACATCTTATTTACACAAATTAGTCTTCCACAACATGCTTTTCCCATTTAGTATGCCGTTCAAGATTTACCAAATAAATATGAATTTCCATTCTCCATGTAAGAAGTTGATTTTCGACTCGAAAATGGACCCCCTAGTATCTCGAGAACGAAGCGAGCGTAGGCCGAATCTCATCTGGAGGATTCGTCTGTCCACAGAGCCATATTTATTACAAACTCTCCCCTATAATGCAATATATAATTTACCTTCTTTTGAAATAAAAAAGGGAAGAATTTATAATATATCCAATGTCCATTACAACATGGTATTGACATAAATAAATCACATTTATATTGGACATAGCACAACCTTTATAGTTAAAGAAGAAACGCCATTATTCATCTTTTTGTATATGTTCATCATGTGGGTGTGTTTGTGGTGTCGTAAGCAATACAAATACTAATATATCATAGATATGTCACGAAAATTGGAAGAAAGGGAAATACAATCTTTAAAATCTTATTTGTTTCTTACATATTTTTGTCTTACAAACACATCAAGAAACTGTCACTTATTTTTTTTAGAGTTTTGTCCTTTTTTTTGACACGCCAGAAATTCCATTATTTTTTTTTTAAAGAAAGTAAAAATAGAAACAAAATATGCGACCAACATCACACAAAATGTTTTGTAACCTGTCAACGAGGGTGTTTAGCTTCATCCCTCCCCCTGTCTGTATATTGTGCGTTCCTCTCACCACCACCTCGACAAACCCTACGTAACCAACTAGTCTTACCATTCCAAAAAAAAATCCCTCTTTATTTTCGCATCTTTCTTAGTATGAAGAAGAAATGTGACAGAAGTAGTTTCTGTCAAGACCAAGCTAATTTCCCTCAGTAAACTTTTTTTTTCGGCTCTTCGTAGTTTCTGGAGGGAAAAAAGGGAAAAAGAGGGAAAAATAAATATAAGCCAGGGAAATGAATTTGAGAAGAGTCGTGCGAGAAGTGGAGAGATGTGGTAGTTGGATTACAAAACAAAAATAATTCCCTCCCTCCCTTTTTTCCTCCCAGAAAATATGATGAGAAAATATCAAAGAAGAGAGGAATGTTTGCGGCATAAAGATCTCAGTGTCTGTGCCATCGAAACCCACCCAAATAATGGCGTTCTCTTGTTCGGTTTTTCTGGGTATCCTCTTTCCTCTTGGTGGACGAGGAAAGACAGCTTAATGCATACAAAATAAGCGACGGATATATAATTTTAATGCGTCTCCTATGTCGGACGAAACAAGATTCTGACGTCACTGTTTGTCGTAGCTTTACAAAACCGAAAGAGATGCTTTTGCCTTTATCTATTCACAAGAATTTCTTGATTTTTAAATTTGAAAACTAGAGAATACTGAGGGTATGTAAGGTCATTCAATATCCAAACATGTACTTAAAATGATTTTCAATTTATGAGGATAATATGAGTACTGTTTACATGTTACAAATGTATGTAGGTGAGTAGTTATGTGCTGTTTCTTGTAGTCAGTGAAGAACGTGATTGCTTACTGTTTAAACGAAATGTTAAATACATTTACTGTTTTTATAACAGTCACATGTAAGTTACCTTTCTTTTAATTTGCAATCATAGAGATAGTATTATCTTAAAGAAGCATGCAATGGGTACTATGAAGTAATTGACATCTTTTGGTGACATTTCTATTATGGTAGTATTTAGTTGGTCACGTGTGGTACGATTACAACGTATATCATCCACTCTTTAAAAATGTTCTTCCAGTTGCCTCGAAAAAGTAAAAAAACTTACGTTAGTTGAATGGAACGTGACTAACAAACTTCAGAAACTATTCAGTTTCCACAAATATTCAAGCAAATAATATTTAGACATTTTGTCTAATATTATGCAGATTAACATTGCGACTAATACTGAGATTCATACTGCAAGCCTGTATAATAATTGAGAAAATTTCTAAGTATTCTTTACTTGAATATTTTTGGAAACTAGAGGGTTTCTGATTTTTGTTATTTGCGTTCCATTCAACCATTTTCCTGATTTTTCTTTTTCAGGAAACTGAACACATTTTGTAGCAGTGTCTAAAGTAAGCTAACACTAGGTAAGTGAAAGTGTGAAACAGCTGATATTATAGCGCCAGTAACATAATAAATAACCCTACAAGAAATGTTGTAGACATCGATTCCTACTTGGACAGGAAATTCTTTTCGGGTCAGAAGTTGACAACAGAACTCTGACAAATGGTCAGAACTTTCATATTGAAAATTGGTTTGATATTTTGCTATACTTATCAGGACCTTGAGTAAATACTGTTTAGTCAAAGCGTATATGTATTATCAGTGCAAGAAGAATATTGTTCAAAGACGAACGTAATTTTAAGCGTCTACGCCTGTGGCTTATACTATATGGTACAGAAGGTTTCTTCACACATGAGAAGGTTGTTTCCAGAAGGTACTAAATACATCAAAGGCAATCTAAATGGAATCGCTGAGTTTTGATGTAGTTATATGCAAGGCTTTTGGAGTGTATGTGTAAAAACGTGGTTCTCAGATGTGTTTATGTCTATTTGGTACCTCTCAACAACAGTGTTTACATGTGATCCTCGCAATAGTCTCCATTTCATGAATATTCTGAACAAACTATATTGTCATCAATATTTTTGTTAAAATTGTCCATTATATCTTTTACCGGTATGTAGTTGGATGAATGTAACATGGGAATTCCTTATTCCTGTTTATTATCTAGCATCTCTGCATTTCATAATTATCATGAAAACCAGAGACAAAAAAAAATCGTAATTTTCTTAGACGTTTGTAAACATTTTATTCCTCACGTAAGGTTTGTGGAAACGAGTGGGAGGCATAGCTATTTGATCGCACTGAGGAGGAACGAAGTAATACATGCAGTGTTGTTGTGTTGTGGTAGGAAAGTAGCTCTGAGTAGTAGCAGGTATTGTAAATTTACCCAATGAATGGAGAAATAAAAAAAAACTAATTTTATTTGTGTTCATTTCTTCGCCATATACATGCCTTTCAAAAATTATGAAAAAAAGACTTTTTGTTTTGCTTTTCTAATAGTTTTAAGGTCCGGAAGTTCAGTTTTTTTTAAAATAATTGTATTTAATGAACACCTACTACAATATCTGCCAAAAGTGACTTTTTTTTTTTTAGAAAAACGAATGCAAATATTTTTATCATTTAGGTCCGTGCACCTAATCTGAATAACATAGTTGAACAACACCGTCCTGTAGTTTCCAAGATAAAAATTTTATATCGAAAACAATGAACCAGCTACAGAAAAGGAAG
>JAGDQP010033649.1:0-20559 GCA_022664845.1 Lepisma saccharinum | reverse complement strand
AAAAAAAAAAAAAAACTGTAGAGCCATTGGCAGAGGGAGGACACTACACAGGCCTATCATTTCAGCTTTTCCTAGGGAGGAGGGTCAAAAATGTATTGAAGCATATATATAAGTGGAAATGGGCAGGTCACATAGCTAGGCGAACAGATGGAAGATGAACGACAAATGTACTACACTGGATTCCTAGAGAGAAGAAACGACCTAGACGACGTCCAAATGCAAGACGAGTAGATGAAATCAAGCGTTTTTCAGGAGCTACATGGATGAGGATAGCAGCAGACCAAGATATGTGGAAAGAAAAGGCGTAGGCATTCATCCAGCAGTGGATAGAAAACGGCTGAATATGATATATATATATATATATATATATATATATAAGCGCTCGACTTCAGTGCGAGAAGTCCCTGGTTCGATTCCCGGTGGGGACTCAAAAATTTCGGTGTTGATTCAGCATCGTGAGGACAATTGGGGTCTGCTGTGAATAAAAGACAGTGGCGATCATAGTGAGAGAATCGGCTCTCCTCTGCCAACCCGTCTGGTCAGCGTGGGAGCAGTAGACCAACTCCTACCTTCGCAGAGGTCTCATCCAGTAGTGGATTGAATGTGACTGTGATTAATTATTTATATAACTACCCTTAGTAAGCAACCGTGAAAATTTGGTTATAGATCGATCCTTCGATATGCATATGAGAACCCACAATATATTTAATAGTTATACTATAAATTATGCTATTACATTTCTCGGGAACCTCTAAGAGAGGTGCGTGACGAGCCAGTCAACAGTTACTAGACTGGTCCATTTAAAATAAAGTGTCGAAGGGAGGTTAGGGCGGGTAAGTTGAACGGTTTAGAAGCCTGTACCGAACAATCATACATATATATTTAATCTGCCGAAGGGAATTGGGTACTCAAGAAGTCCTCAGAAGGGTTTTTCAGGTTTGGGTTGCTTGGAGAATGGGAATCTTTGCAATAGAAGTCGAAGATATATACTAGTATATACAGAATATTTTGGATAATTTTAAATCCCATTATAAGTTAGTAATGGGATACTTCAAGGCAAAAGTAGGGACTAAGCGGAACAGTGACAAGCAAGTGAGAAAGTTTGGATTTGGCAAAAGAGACAACAGAGAAGAACGAGGAGAGTGAAGAGAGACTAATAAAGTTTTCAGAAACCAATAAACGATTCATTTCGAGTGCAACTTTTAAGAAGAAAACTCAGATGAAATGAACATAGGAAGGCTCAAATGGAGCTGGAAACAAAATAGATTATATTCTACCAAATAACAGTGAAAATGTTCAAGACTTGCAACTTCTGAACAGTTTCGAAATCTCGAGTGATCGTTGGGTAGTGAGATGAGAGTTAAATAAACAGTAGATTAGAAAAGGTTATCAGAGGAAGTCATCGTTTTACATTGAAAAAAGAAACTAGAGGAAAGTAAACAGATATCAGGTACAGAACTAATCAACACAGTCAGCACCCGGGAAGAGATAGAATATTAAGAAGATATCAATTGCAGAAATAATGTACTGACCGGGATAATAAGAGAGAAAACAAACGAAATAGTAGCATGACAAAGGAGAGTAAAATCTCGGAAGAAACAAAACTTTTGGTGAACAAAAAAGGGAAATAGAAAGGGAGAAAATACAATAACTAGAATCGAATATAAAAATATAAATAAAACCTTAAGGAAGAATGTACGAAAATAAAACACAAATATTTTTAGTAAGAAACTACTGAAAACAGCTTGAAGAAAATCAAACAAAACAGTTCTTGAGATGGGGAAAAACAAATACTAGCGGCTGAGGAACCTGATGGACGGTAACCAGAAATTAGAAAAATATTTGAAAAAAATTAAAGAGATTTAAACTACTCCGATGAAGAACTAGGAAGAGAAAGGGGAGAGGAAAATGATGTAGAAGTTCCAGATATAATGAAATAATATACCGTATTACTGTACCAATTCTTCGCAGCTAGATTGAAAGTGAGTGAAGAGGACGGAAAGTGCCGAAGGGAAAGTGTTTCTGTGTAATGTGAACATCCCAGCAATGGCATTATATTTCCAAGAATCAGACCAGTCGCACACACTTAAATATTTTATAAAAGTTCCTTGATATATTCGCTAATCTATCTGAGAAATGTCGGGATTTACAGTCATCGCCAAGAATCTTGAAAAAAGCACCAAATAATTTATTTCACGTGATTGGAAATAATTAAATTACAGTATATCACTCACCTGTCTCGTATCAAATGTTCTTTATTTTAAATAATGTTCAATCTTCTGTGTTAGGTGCTTCAACCTTTGTCAGCAACATATCGAAATTTCTCCTCACTTTAACTTTACTCCGCCAAAGTTCGGCCCTCAACTTGGGGGTTTTGGCGGCTGCGGCCTCTTTATCATAGCCAGACTCTGCGGGTTATTGTTTCCCTTGATATCGATCTGTACCAAACCCACAAGGGGCTGCGCCCCCATAGTGAAGGTTTGCCCCATTTTTTGTAACCTACTCGTCATGGTACACATTCATACGAAATTTCGTTTGTCTAGCCTTAGTGGTTTAGAAAATGGGTTTTCGGGCGGCCATTTTGAATTAAAGATGGCGACTTTTTTAATGTTTTATTATATTGTCGTGACTTACTCATGAAGGTACACCTTCAAATAAAATTTAATTTCTCTAGCTCAAACGGTGTCGAAAATGATTTTTGGGCGGTCATTTTTAATCCAAGATGACGACTTTCCCAAAATTTTTATTATTTTCCTAAACTAATAATTATGATACACGTTTATCCTAATATTCGTATCTCTAGCTAAATCGTTCTGGAAAATAGATTTATAAATCCGCCATTTTGGATCCAAGATGGCGTCTTAAGATACATCGTTTAATATTTTGTTAACCTACTATCGATATTTTACCACCATGACAAATTTCATTTCAGTAGCCCCAGCGGTTTAGGCTGTGTATTCTATACAACGATGAGTTTGGCAGCCATTTAGATCCAAGATGGGGTCTTTGACCACATCTCATAATATTTTTGTAATCAACTGGTAATATTCTACCTTTTTACCAAATTCTATTTCAATAGCCCCAGCCGTTTAGGCTGCGTATTCTATACAACAATGGGTTTGGCGGCCATTTTAGATCCAAGATGGCGTCTTTTTTAAATGTCGAATTTTTCGCTTTACCTACTTATGATTACCTTCATACCAAATCGTGGCAGCTGCGCTCCCAACATTAGGGTTTGGGGAGCTTCGCCCCCCTTTATCTTAATCAGACACTCTCTGGCGGTCTGAGCATCCATATTACAATTATACCACCCACCACGGGGACTGCGCCCCCATAGGTATTTTTTTACAATTTTTGTAACTTACTCCTCATGGTACACCTTCATATCAAATTTCGTTTGTCAATGCTTAATAATTTCGGAAATGGGTTTCCAGGCAGCCATTTTGGATTAAAATGGCGACTTTTTAACGTTTTATTACATTGTCGTGACTTACTCTTGAAGGCACGTCTTCAAATGAAATATCATTTTTCTAGCCAAACCGTGTCGAAAATGATTTTTGGACGGTCATTTCGGATCCAATATGGTGACGTTTCTAAAATTTTTTAATATTTTCCTAAAATACTTGTCGTAATGTAAATATATGCCAAATTTCGTATCTCTAGCTCAAACGGTGTCGAAAATGCATTTTTAGATCCGCGATTTTGGATTCATGATGGCGTCTTTGGATACATCGTGTAACATTTTCTTAACCTAATAGCGATAATGTACCTTTATGGAAAACTTCATATCTGTAGCTTCAACGGTTTAGGGTCTTCCTTCTATACAACAATAGGTTTGGCAGCCATTTTGTATTCAAGATGGTGACTTTTTCAACATTTTGTAATATTTTCCTAAACTATTCGTCATAATACACCTTCATACAAAGTTTCGTGCCTCTAACTCAAACGGTGTGGAAAATACATTTATAACGTACGCCATTTTGGATCCAATATGACGTCTTTCGGTAAATTGTGTAAATGTTGACGTACTATTGATAATATACCTCTATACGAAATTTCATTTCAATATCCCCTGTAGTTTAGGCTGTGTATTCTATAAAACAATAGGTTTAGCAGGCATTTTGGATCCAAGATTTCTTCTTTCAACACATCTCGTAATATTTTCGTAACCTACTGGTGACATTCTACCTTTGTAACCAATTGCATTTCAATAACCCCAGGCGTTTAGCCTGTATATTCTAAACAACAATGGTTTTGGCGATCATTTTGTATTCAAGATGGCGGAGTTTTTAGCATTTTATTATATTGTCATGATTTACACGTGAAGCCACAGCTTCAAATAAAATTTCATTTCTCTAGCTCAAACGGTGTCGAAAATGATTTTTGTCAGCCATTTTGAATCCAAGATGGCGACTTTCCCCAAACATTTTATTATTTTCCTAAACTACTACTTATGATGAAGCTTTATGTTAAATTTCGTGGTTCTACCTCAAAGGTTGTGGAAAATGAAATTTTAAGTCTGCCGTTTTGGATACAAGATGGCGACTTTGGGTAAATTGTGTAATGTTATATTAACCTACTATTAATAATGTATCTCTATACCAAATTTCAATTCAATAGCCCCAGTAGTTTAAGCTCTCTATTCTATACAACAATGGGTTTGGCGGCCATTTTGGATCCAAGATGTCAACTTTTACAAAATTTGAAAACATTTTCGTTACCTACTAGTAATAATGTACCATCATTCCAAATTTCAATTCAATAGCCCCAGCCGTTTAGGCTCTATTGTATACAACAATGGGTTTAGCGGCCATTTTGGATCCAGGATGGCGACTTTTCCAAAATGTCGGATTTTTCCCTTTACCTACTCATGGTCCTACTCCTTCGTACCAAATTTGGTGTTTGTAGCTTCAGTAGTTTGGCCTGTGAATTTATATGGATGAGAGTGTAGTATGTGGATTGATGGATTGGACGAAAAATCCTTTGGACTAAATGTAGACTGGACGAAATGCCCTGTGGACGAAAAATCCGTCGGACCAAATGTCTTGTGGACGAAAAATCTGTTGGACCAAAAGTCGATTGGACGAAATGTCTTGTGGACGAAAATTCTGTTGGGCGAAATGTCTTGTGGACGAAAAATCTGTTGGACGAAATGAAATGTCTTGTGGACGAAAAATCCGTTGGACGAAATGTGTTGTGGACGAAAAATCCGTTGGACGAAATGTCTTGTGGACGAAATGTCTATGGACTAAATATAATTGGACTAAATGTAGTATGGACAAAATGTCTTTGGACGAAACGTCACCCGGCCCCCCAATTTATATAGCTGAAATGAGCATTCAAGGGGGTCAAAAATATATGTTCGCGATTGTACAATAAGCCCTGCTGACGTCACCTAGGATCTTGTTCAAACAGAACTTTGCTATTATGAAATCGGAATTTCCACTTCATCACCAACTACGATGACGCCATCTTACTTTTCAGTGTTTCTTCTAATAAAGCATTATACAATCCTTCCAAATTTCCATACAATCTTGAACAATCAACACTGCTGACGTCACCACCTACCTCTAGGCCATCAACCACTTGCGAAACCACTGGACTACGTGGCTCCTTGGCCGTCATCCTGGAATTCAGTCTTTTCTGCAATAACGATTGCGTAATACCTTTTCCCACCCACATTTCACTTATAGCGTTGTATAATCACCCTCGCCGACGTCACCACCTACCTCCAGGGCACCTCCAACCATAAACCACAAGACTACGTTGCACGTGACGTCACCTACACATGGAGTAGATTAAACTGAACCCAAAGGACCTGTACCCCACAACCTTACCCGATATTTACTAACTTATATTCTGTCCGGGTCAGGTGGGCTTCTGCCTCTCCTACCCATTCTCGTACTTTGTTCGGGTGAAATAAGAAGGGATTTAGCAACTTATTTTGGCAAGAGCTCATCAATTTGGAGAATACAGTCATGTTTGCTACCAGATTCATTTCTTTACAGATGAGATATTTAGAAATGCGAGGATGCTGAATTTTTTATAAAAATGCAGTAAAGACGTGATCAGTTACTAATAGGCTTCTAATATGCGTTTTCGTGACATAAATTAGAGGATGTCTGTAAATGAAGGTATCCAAGAACAAATTCGTTTCGTAAGGGAGAAAGGGCATATTGTTCCATAGATTGTTGCTCTAAAGGTTATGACCATGTGGTAGTTTTACTATTATAGGGAAGGAAGATTCGTATATGATCACGTGATAATTCCGTACCATGTTTATTCCGCTATGTAGAGGGGTCGGCAGTTGTGAAGGGTTGGCTACATTGGATACGCTGATGACAAAAAGCAGAGCTTGTGCTGGAGGGTGCCTGTCTTGCTCTGAAGGGCGGTCTTTGGCTATCGTTTTGTAGAGTAAGCAGCTGCTGTGGAGTTCGGCAAGAAAGTTTCTTGCATAGACAATGGTATAGACCGATACCGATAATAATGCACAGCCCTAATACCAAGGTTCCATAGCTTAAGGTGTCAGTTATCTCGTGAACCAATTGAGCCCTAACCGGATGAAAAATACAAGGAAAGAGCACTACTCGTAATTTGGTCATCATGTAGAGCATAATAAGAGATAAAATAATTGCCCAGGTTGTTAGAATTTAGATGTAAGGTCTCGGGAAGTTCAGCTCTTGAATGGATGTTGTGTCTATCGCGGGTTCAATATCATCAAAAACGGTATTGTTTAACTTGATTCCTTGTAGTTTAGTGGTCTAATTTTGGTCGAAAATTTGTTCTAGAGAAACAACTGGAGGGTGTTCAGTTTAC
Organism: Lepisma saccharinum; assembly: GCA_022664845.1. Taxonomy (NCBI): domain Eukaryota; kingdom Metazoa; phylum Arthropoda; class Insecta; order Zygentoma; family Lepismatidae; genus Lepisma; species Lepisma saccharinum. Next base: position 13,743 of record JAGDQP010033649.1, on the reverse strand, counting down.
TAACGCGGCCGGCAGAAGATGTTGAATTTCAATGTATTTTACAGCCGACTGTCAGCAAGGAAATCAGGCGGTGATTAGTTCTCTTTCTTTATATTTAAGATTGCGGTCACAAGGCAATTGAATTTGTACTGCGCCAATGCCAGCTGATGTAAGGTTGTTACTTAAGCAGTTACTGGTGAAATTTTCTGCTGTATGAGTTAGGAGATAACTTTTTTCTCCTAACTGTGTTATTAAGGGCTGATGACGTCGGGTGCGGGTCAATTCGCAGCTATTTTTAATTTCTAATACAGATGATTGATGCCATAAATGCCTAACACATTCTTCGGATGTAATAGAAAAGAACGAGGTCGTATCCGGGATTTTGCACAGGAGGTCGGCTCTGGTTTCACAGGAGATTTTATGCGAATTAGTGAGAATTTTAAAGTTGAACTTCCAACTGCTAAAAGGAGTGGTTCCGTTTTTATATGACAAGTGGATCCATTGAAGTGAAAGGGAAGAGTTTCCAAAGAATATAATTCATAATTATTATCCGTATAAATAAGGGGTACCTGTATTACTATAATTGTTCCATTAGGAGTCATATGACAGGAAGTGGTTCTAAGGTGGTAATTTTCAAGGATTTGGGATCTTTGTATTGCGAGACAATAACGATGTAATTTAGATTCAAGGGTTAAGAGATCTTTTCCTAGTACGTTCGGAGATACATGTGCTAAGATAAGCGGTGGTCGGTACAGAGTGTGGGTAATGTCACAATTTCATTAGTTCGAATGGATTCAGCAACTAATTTAGCGAGAGATAGAGTACTTAGTACGTGCGATATAATTTTATTATCTTCCCCGAGGTAATTTTTTACTATATATTCCAATTGTGTGATACAATCTTGAATTACATTTACTGTATTAGCAATGCCCTTTGTATAATTTGAGACCACCTTAGATACTTGAACCAGGTGTTGGTGGTCACTGTGTAGTCGAGATTGTAGTTGTGAGATTAAAATTTCGGCCTGGCGTTGATCCAAGGCATATTTCTGAAACGTAGCTTTTGATAAAACGTCACAACACCATTCGATGGCTGACCCGATGAAAGATAGTCCACGGGTTGACTTGTAAGGAGAAAAGGGAAGATGAATTTGTTGACCTTTTAAGTGTGTGTCAATTAATCTTAAAACTCCAGCAATCAAATATAATGATTTGCAAAATTCATGATTAGGTAACTTCTGAGAAGAACAAAACTAAATTTCAAAAGTGTCCCTTAAAAAAATTAGTTCCCTAGCTAAATTCGTCTCAGGTACATTGGGAATGCGGTAGATTAGGGGTGTTAGTTTGGAATACGGTGTTCGGCTAAGGGGTGTCCAATGGGCTCCTGGGTGTATTCGAATATTTTGTACTGATATCACCTTACCTACGGTGAGTAGACACAAGAGATGGATCCAAATCGCCATCTGAAAGAGTAGTTGCGGGAAAAAATTAATCTTCTAACAATACTTCCTCGTACCGTTCCAAACGGGGCCTAACTTTTACTACAAGTCTATTGGAAGGAAAAATCAGACTAAATCGGAAGCTGAAACCGTATTTCTGATATACTTTATTCATGAAGCCTTTCAACTTTCGGAAGGTTACATTTAGCCAGATTCTAAAAGTGAGGAAGCAAAGAGGATATATAAGTAAATGAGAATACTGTTTTACGATAGTAGTTGAGATGTCATCAACACCTGCTGCACTGGAGTTCGAGAGGCTGCTGATGACACACTCTACTTCTGCTGGCGTAGTAGTCTCAAGGAAAAGAGTATAGTTATGCTGCACTGTGTTTGAGAATGAGCAATATTTTTTAGCGTCGTTGATAGGGGGATTATTTACAAAAAATCATTGGATTTCTCAGCTATGATTTTAGGGTCTTCTATAAGAGTTCCTTTTATATTTATGTGCTCGATTTTAAAAATGGTACTTTTCTTTGAATTAGAATTGATAATTTTCCAATGTCGTACTCGTTTTATTTTTTGAATGTAATATTAAGTTTGAATTGTGCTTTAACTTAGCTGCGTTTATCACTTTCCAATACGTATTTCTATAAGCTTTTATATGTTTACGAAAGTTTAGAGACGTGTTCGTTTTAAGTATTCAGCAGTAATCTAATAGCGTTTGCTTAGCAATGTTAATGCCTTTAGTGATCCATTTAGAATTATTAGTACACGTGATTTACTTTGTAATAACAGGGGAAGCAACTTGGAAAAAGTATGAAAATACTGATATGAAAATATCGAAATTTACATGCAGTTTATTATTCGGGTCCAATTCATCCCATGTCTCCTTGCTTAATAAGCTACAAAAATATTTAACGTTTCCTTCGGAAAAGTTTCTTAGCTGTTTTGTGTAGGTTCTGATTTTTAAAGGTCATTTGTTTGTCCGAGGGGTTAATTGAAGTAATTGGGCATCATGGTCTGAGAATCCTGGGTTGAATACTTGCACAGTTAAGTATTCAAGTGATTTAGGGATGATAATCTGATCCAGGCAGGATTTATTACGCGTTGGAGTATTTATTATAGGAGTTAGTCCAAAGTTGTTAAGTTCTCTCTACATTGTGTTTATCCTCTGAAGGGGTCAACCAGGCAATATTTATGTGACCGCAAAGGAGAATTGTCTTTTGAGATCTACCGATGAAGTCTAATAAGGCTTCAAGTTTATTTAAAAAGATTATCATATTGCCTGATGGAGGCCTATAAAAGCAAACAATGTAAATATCCAATTTGGTTAAATGTACGGCCGCTAGTTCAATGTTATATTTAACGGTAAATTTTGGGGTGGAAATTTCTTTGGCGATTAAACTGGATTGTTTGGAACCACCTGAAACAGTTCACTTACGGAGATCCAAATGAGGGACTATTTTATCCCAGGAGAATCTATGAATCATCTGTTACTATATCTGGATATGATTTAGCGGTGTAAAGTTCTCAGCTCAACGACATCGCAGTGTAGACATTGTCAAAGATGTCGTCCTCTATCTTAGAACCTTGTCGATGTCATTCATATTCAATCTAAGGTGGTAATGGAAAATATGCTTATCTTAACCATGATACTTTCGTTCAAGGTTGTCTTCCCATAGCTGCCTTTGTAAATTCCTCTACTAACTGCAAGGCAGTAGTACTGGTTGTGGTCCGCCCCAAAATATTTCCTGTATCCTCCATATCTTGTCGGCGTTCCCCTATCCGCCACCTGGAGAGATACTGATTCTACGTATTGTATGTAAAAAGTTAAACAGTTTATTATATATAAATATGCCTTTCATTACTATGCAATACAAAGACAAAAACGCAATATGGCATCAACCCGTGCAGTAAAGTATCCATATTATTAGGAATTTCCTGAGGAGAATCACTTATGCAAAATCAACTGAGTATGCTTCGTTACTTTAAAACAGGATAAAATCAGCTATATTAATGTTGAATTGAAGCTAACACGCATGCGTTCCTTCATAACCAATCTACGTAACGTAAAATAGAAGTATATCGGAAGTGGCGTGATAAACAAGCGTTTAAACAAGACCGGTTTGTAGCAAGTTTGGAGGGCAATATTTATAGCAACTATGTCACATTTAAGCTAGTAACTTTGCTACAAGGTTGCAAACTTGCAATGCCAAAAATTGAGAAAACTTGCTGCACGTTTATGTGCTATCTGGGCACTATACTAAATAATAGTGGATTACTCGATCAAAGTCTGAAGTTAGACATAAGAGGAACAGTTAAACTTGATCGTCCACTTCCAATCTAATGCAATTGGGATTAAACTTTCAGTCCTTAGTTTTTCACGCTTGCGATCACTGTATGTCCCGTTTTTTTATTTATTTATACATAAATCCTTGAGTAACGACGGTATCAGGGTAAGGAATGCGAGCTGGGTGGGTAAAATATTTCATTTCAAAAGTCGGGGCTGCCGTAAGCTTTTGGTATGTATAAAATAAAGAATACCGATAAAACTGAGGTCTACAAGGGGCAAAGGTTAATCCTGGGGCTTCAGCTCCCTGTAGCTCATCACCCCATTTAGCTCCGTGCTTGGTTATTAGATGCTGAAATACGCATATAATAGCACTTCCTATATTAACATATAAAATTTCCCGCTACCTATTTCGGTAATAAATATCACTCTGCCTAAAATAAACTTCTAGATAAATGTCTCTGTTCTATATCTATTATTTATAGTTGCCCTTCCAAAAAAATTAGTAGGAAAGTAAGAATACATATTATCGTATACTAAATAATTATACGTATAGAGTTATACCGCTTACCTGTTTTCGTCGCCTAGAATTTATGGGTTTTGGTTTAGGAACTAGTGATTTTGAAACCCACCGTTTGGTGGTTCTGGTGGCTACTACTGGAAAGATCCAGCGGCTGAAAGTAGTCGCCAAAACCATCTAGCGGTAGGGTTCAAAATAACGTGTTCCATAGCGCAGACGAAAGTAGGTGGGAGCTATAAGTTTAGCTTATTATTTAGTCTATGCTATTACCATAGTATTACGCTCGATCGCATCCATGTTTCAGTTTTCATAAACACAACAAAACTTTGCTCGTAATCGACTTCAATGAAAAACGATATATTTCTTGTGTAATGCAGCGAAATTAAGTCCTTCTCGCGATAAAGTACTAAAGCTATACGACTGTCTGGTAGTATGGTGAACGCTGACTAAACCAACCCGGACGAACCGTGCTGGAGAAGAAGCGAACAAGGGTGCTTGGCTAGCCGGTGCTGTGTGTGTGAAAGCACACACTAACAGATAACATAGTAACCATCTAGGAAGTTTGCCACACGTTTCAAATCGAAAATACCAAAACTTGATAGAAGCTTACAGCAAAGATGCTACTTGACATGTGATAACTCTGGAAACCTTACATGTCAAACATGCTCAGGCCAACGCATTACCAACAGAGCATAGTTTTCATATATTTGGAAAGGTTAAAGTAATCAATCAAGATTTCAAAACAAACTTAGTCTCAAACTATTCAAAAACGGCGAAAATTTGGGTTTGTCTTAAAACTCAAAAGAGAAAACCTGTCTTCCATAATATGGTGTAAATTATGAATTCAACATCCAGTAGAATCCAATAGAATGACCCACTCAGCACGCCTTTCCTTTGTTCACGAGGAGTTGCACGCTCTAACCACTCCAGAAGCATAGAATGTATATATACGTAAGTTATAGGACTACATAAAATAGTAGTATTGCCATTACAATGCCGCCCTTTAATCATTTACGACATAAGATACGTCAAGCGGCAGGCAAACAAACCAAAAATGATGCTGTGCGTTTTTCATAACAAACTTGCCACAACTTTGAAATACGTTTGATTCGTTATGTTTTTTCGGGTAAGTAACAAATTTGATGTACATTTTCCTGCATGGGAAGAACAGGACAATTAAGAAACAATTGCATGGAACCATATGTTGTGAAGCATTCCCCTCTTCCTTATAATGTTTGAACAAGAGAGAATCGCAATTTTCTTCTTATACATTTCTTATGGGAGTTATTTCTGTAGAACATCTCTCGAGTAAACCCACCCTTTTCTACTGGACTCATTTTCACGAATGCTTTTCTAATGTGTATATTTATTCCTAGATGTGTAATGAAGCTTTCGCGTATTTTTCTCTGCATGTTGCCACGAAGTATCGGATGAACTTCTTTGAAAGATCTGGGTCAAGGTACTGCTCAGTATGTGCGCGGTTAGTGTACTAAGTTACACATCCTGTTACTACTCGGGGGATCCGGTGTTCAATTCTCGGTTAGGGTCAAGTTTTTCTTATGTGTTTTCATAGCTTATTCTCCTCCTACTCATCTATCTTTCTTTAAAAAAGTATTTTCATGAAAGCTTTGTCCAGTCGCACAAACATTTCTGCTGGTCGATCTGTATGATATTTATTTTTAAAATGTTTGTATTTATTAATAGATATGTTATCAAGAGGCCGTGGATGAGTGGTAGAGCGTTTGCTTAGCATTCGGGAGGTTCTGGGGTCAATCACAGAGACCTACTATCCTAACTGACGCTTTTCCTCAATCACACCAGGAAAATACTGTGATTGTAGCAGGACCTGGGCACCGCTTCCCTTATGTCGGCCTGAGCCTTAGATGTTGGAATGACAAACATAATTTTTAATATAGATGTATTATAAAACAATCGCATCTCTGGGACGAGTTGTCGTGGGGCGGGTTGTCGTAGGGACGAGTTGTCGTGGTGCGAGTTGTTGTAGGGACTAGTTGTCGTGGGGCGAGTTGTCGGGGGAAAATTGTTGTAGGGACGAGTTGTCGTGGGGCGGGTTGACGTAGGGACGAGTTGTCGTGGGACGAAATGTCGTAGGGACAAGTTGTCGTAGGGGCTAATTGTCGCAGAGGACGAATTGTCGTGGGGCGTATTGACCGGGTCGAGTTGTCGCGAGGCGAGTTTTCGCGGGACCAGTTGTCGTGATCCCGTGAAAAGCAGTTGTATCCTAAGAAGCCAACATGTCCTGGGGACAATCATCTCCGAGGTATCGGAATATGCAAAGGACTACCGCAGCCTTGTCTAGATAATGTATTGGCACTCGCCTGGGAAATTAGCAGAAGTACTCAAACTCCTTTCCTCTCCAGTAACTATTTCAAATTATGTGGCCATATCACTACAAAGTACGGCCTGGTTAACTTAGAGAACAAATAAATATTTATTAATTTCTGGTATGTTGAAAATAATCATAATCGTTACTTATGCTAGATTCCCTTTATCTCCTGTCATTGGCTTAAACATTTCTTTACTCTTCGAAATTAATAAAGGTATTCCAATTAACTTTAGATCAGAGTGAAATACGGCTAATAATAATAGGACGGGGCAGCCGGAGTTCAGTTGGTAGGACATTGGAATTCGAATTTTTATGGTCTTCAGAAAATTCTGCTTCAGGTCAAATATACCTTTGGCTTCGCATTTAGGAGATCGTAGGTTGGATACCCAGAACCAGCTAGCGTGATTGAGATTTTTGTAAGTTTTTTTCTTGAATCACACTAAGATAATGAAAGATTATTCCTCCGATCGCCTTAGCCACCATTCTTCCCTCACTTCTATCTCTACCTGATCCAATGTTGCCTAAATGTCACAGATTAATTAAATACGGGAAATAAATAAATACAGAGGTATTTGAAATTCAATGAATAAGAAAGGTGTTCAGAGATACGTATAGTTTTACGTGGACAAGGTAATTGAATTTGTTGTTTCCAAATAGGATTTAGCTGTAATGATAATTTGTGGGTTTTCGGAACTGTATTAAAAAAGTGTCCAATCATGTATTAGATTTTGTTTGAAAGTAAATTAAATACGTGATCACTTAACATGTCCATGATCTGAAACTTAATGCTATTTACATTGCCAGAACTACTTTGTAGCTGTTGGTTAAACAACCACTTCATTAGTTGATCAGACAGAAACATGTAGAGCACAATACTGTTTATTTGTAGAAAAATTGTAAATCAGTATTTTACTACTTCTCTTAATAATACTTCCATTTATTACCCAATTTATTTATTTGATTATTTCACCCAATCTACGGGTTTGAAAACACGTGTACGGCGTAAACTTGTTAAAGGTCTAAGGCAAGGTCTTCAGGCCAGGTAAGGTTGTACTGCAAAACGCAGCATTAAAGATCTTAATTTGCTTACAATAAAATAAGATAATACTAAAAAGCCGGGACGAATAAAAGGAATGTTCGCACTTTTGCCTCTCCTCCTAGATATCGTCTCTACCTAGAACCGATAATGAATCAGTAATTTGAAAATCAAACATGTATGAAAAGTGTGTTGAAGATAAACTAAAAACTAGAATTGTAATCTGTGCAGTGTTGGATTTTTAATATTAAAATTTAATTTTCTTGTAGACTCAAATAATGAACTAATTTATACAAACATTTGTATATTATGCAAAGGTAAAAATCCCTTTCGGCAGGCCTACAGGCTGAAGTAGATCTCATTTTTTTATTATCAGTCGAGAAACTATTTATTGATTTGTAGATTATTCATCAAGAGCTTTTCAAACCATATCCCACAAAAGGTGGTTTTAAAAATTTAGAATTTCCACCCTCACCCCCTTGGTCCGATTTTGCTCATTAACGAACTTAGCCGAGCTATTAAGCCTAGGAATAACATAATAAAATTTGGTTCAAATATTTTCAAAATTATGGCCGCTTCTACTGGCGATCTCCGCATGCAAATGCAACTAAAGCATCTGTCGCGGGTGTGGATGCATACGATTTGTGTCTCTCGGAGACATTGACCGCGAATCGGAATATGTAAAAGAAAGGTGTATGCAATTATGGCCGCTAGCGTGCAAATATATATATTTAAATACTCGCTTTACTTCGCTAGGAGCACTGCCCCAAGCCCCCTGGGAGCTGCGCTCCCAACATGTTGGGTTGGGGGGGGCTGTGCCCCCTTTACCGTAATCAGACACTATGGCGTACTGCGCCTCCATGGTACAAATATGCTACCCACCGGTGGGCTGCGCCCCCTATGTTTCTTTTCACTACTTTTGTGACCTACTTTTCATGATACACTTTCTTACCCAGTTACGATTGTCTAACCTTAGTGGTTTAGAAAATGCGTGTTCGGGCGGCCATTTTGAATTAAAGATTACGACATTTTCAACGATTTATTACATTGTCGTGACTTACTCGTGAAAGTACACCTTCAAATAAAATTTTATTTCTCTAGCTCAAACCGTGTCGAAAATGATTTTCTGGGAATTCATTTTAGTTCCAAGGTGGCGACTTTTCTATTTTTAAAAAATATTTTCTTAAACTACTAGTTAAGATAAAATGTTATGGAAAAATTTGTATCTCTAGCTCAAACGGTGTCGAAAATGGATTTTTAGGTTTGACATTATGGATCCAAAATGGTGTCTTTAAATACATCATGTAACATTTTCTTAACCTACTTGTGATATTGTACCTTCAAACCAATGTTTTTTCAGTAGTTGCAGCTTTTTAGGCTGTATATTCTAGACAACAATGGGTTCGGCGGATATTTTGGATCCAAGATGGCGATATTTTCAACACTTTTCAATATTTTCTCAACCTAATGGTCTCCATGTACCTTCATACCAAATTTCGTATCTCTAGCTCAAAAGGTGTGGAAAATATATTTTTAGAGTAAGCCATTTTGTAACCAAGGATACAAGGAGCCAATGTCTCTGGATACATTTTGTAATATTTTCGCACTACTACTAAAGATGTTTTATCTTCATGCCAAATTTCATATCGCTAGCTCCATCGGTTTCTATTCCATACATCAACGTGTTTGGCGGCCATTTTGGATCCAAGATGGCGACTTTTCAAAATGTCGGATTTTTCCTTTACCTACTCATGGTCCTACACCTTCATACTAAATGTGGTGTTCCTAGCTCCAGTAGCTTGGCCTGTGAATTTATATGGATGAATCAAATTTTCAAACCCTTCCCCTGATCACCCCCTTGGGCGGAATTCGCTCGTTAACAAATTAAGCCGAGCTATTAAGCCTAGAAACAACATATTAAAATTTGGTTCAAATATTTTCAAATTGTGGCCGCCAGCTTGTTAATATATATATATAAATATCGTACCGATCTCAATAGGTAGATTTGTCTTCAAAATCTACCTAAAAAGAAAATGAAAATATGTTTTTCATATCTTATAAATCTCATTTTAGCGCTCCGCGAGGAATTGGCTGCAATTCCCCAGCAAACCTTTCGCTACCAGATTGAAGTATGCAACCGAGATAGAAGGCTCTCATCAAGGCTAGGGTGCGTGTTGAATGACAGTGTTCCTGATTATGGTTGACCTTGGCCCATATTTTACTTCATTTCCGGTGGGTGACCGAATACTTTGGATTACATTAACTATCCTTCAGTGATAACACGAATCAGAGAAATTTCTTATTTAAATCATTAATTTCATCACAAGCACTACGCAGGGCAAAAGATTATAGCTTCAAAATGCTTTATAAATTCTAAATATAAATATATATTCTTGGTAGTTAGGAGCTTGAATCCCACGAATAAAAGCCATTGTTATAAACTCGTAACATAAATTGGGTCAGCTCAGAAAGTAATATGCAATAGTAGCTGAGAAAATAATGTTGATTATATTATATACAAGTTATATTCACTATTCATACGTATGTTAATTATGTACGTATAAAATATAATTATAGAAATTACATAGAACATATGATTTATTTTTTATCTGATGAGACTTACTGGAAAACGAATCTTTCACTCGAACGATACAGAGATACTTCATGATACCAGTTCTGTATAGATTTTTTCATTATTTCATCGTCATTTGAGAAAGTTACAGACACACCTTTATATGCTATATTCTGTCCCACAGATTCGTTTTCTAGAAGAAAATAATGTTCTTCATTATCATACAACACAACTATATTCAAGCTCTTGTAGTGTGTAAGCATCTATCCGTCGATACCTACCAACCACAACAGAAACTCAGCTTTACGAAAAATTGGTGTGAAAATCGTAACCAGAGATTTACATAATCAGACTTGACTCCCATGCAAGAATGATCCATAATTAATACTTGGGATAAAAATAATTTACCTAGAAGAGTATAGGATATCTCGTCCGAACATCCAGCCTGAAATAAAAGTACTCACTCTTCCTTTTGGTATTTCTCCTCTGCCTGGATATATACTTATAGACATAGCGCATACACTTCCGAATAAGTCCAACTCTATTGTTAAAACTGACTTATTTCTAGATTCTTTATCTTTAAGTAGATCAATAAAAATCTATACTTTCAGTTTAATATTACCAAACCTTTATTGCTTTTGAAGTTTTTTTTTTCAAAAGAAATGAACAAATAACCAAAGAATATATTTACTCTTTGAGTATATCTGAATGCTTTGTCAGGAAGGAATAAATTAATTCCTATGATTAAGAATAGAGAAATCAAGAAATAGACTTGCATACAAATTCAAAGGGGGGGATTTCCTTACCCCTAGTTCCCCTGTACTTCTATTCCAACACAAGGAGATATAACCTTCAATTCTGTATACTTGAGAATTAAATAATAATAATTAAAAGGTTACCTGTTTCACAGTTATTTCCTTCTCTTCCTTACAGAAAATTAAAAAGGATACAAAAGTAGTTTCCTTAACTTTTCTACTTCAAATCGAATCCTTTCTAGGTTTTGACTCCAATTCAAATTCTCTTTTACACTTCACGAAGGACAATCAGAATAACTAATATCTCTGCTATTTCACCCAGACTTCAAATTTCACACTTAGCAAACTTCAGGTTCAGGGTTTACAAGAATAGCCTCAGATATTACACATAAACTCGTTACAAATTAGGAGTTGTTCCATTCTCCAAATTACACACACAATTCGAGGTTCAATCTGACACAATATTAATATCACTGGAACTTCACTTCGATATTTGTATTACTATCAAGAATAATGATTACATTATCTGAAACTCCAATATATTCGTCCATTATAACCGAACTTATTCGGTAATAAAGCACTATTTTAAAGAACTAGAACGACATAGTCCTAACCTCCTCCATTATTCTTTTCAAACTGAAGGTTGATCTCGTTCAGTAACGAAACCCCTCCTACTTTTCTGTCTCGTTTCCAAGAACCAATCATGAGTCAAGGGACCAGCCAATCAGCGGTCAAGTCAGTAGTAACCCTACACCAGATATTCAAATACTACTGTAAGCACCCAAATGACTGTTCTAAACCGGAGACTAATCATAGATAGAGTAATCCATTCGCCATTTCCTAGCTTCCCATAAAATGCACACTACAAATATACCCCCTCTCCTCTCAAAATTTCCGAACAATAGGAAATTTTACAAAACCAATTTTCTGGGAAGTCATCATCTTAATCTCATACATCAGAGATATATCAAACACAAAAAATACATAAACATAAATATAACATCTACATATTTCCATCCACTCTCACATTCATAGAAGGCCTTCTTTCACACTCATCCAATCACAAATTCGCAGAGCTCTGCACAATCATACAAGAAACAAAATAAATCTCTTCTTAACCTAAAGATAAGACATCTTCCTCATAAATTCACTTACATCATGAATTATTTTGGCTTAAATCCTCCTTAGGGGTTTATTTAGTGTCAGCAGAATGGTACTCTTTCAACAAAGAAACATGAGAACTCGATTTCCTGCCATTAACAGGATCCAAAAGTACTACTGTGTTCGGAGTTAGAAATCTTATGATTTGTTTCGGACCTATGAACTTAGCACTTAATGACTTGTTAATTCTCTTAGCTAATGAGGACTTTATTTGAGATTTTTCTAGAACGAGTTGTCCTACTTCAAATGTAACAGGGCTTGGTCTTTGCTGCATAACTCTATTAACCTTTTTACAATAAAGATCATACCCGATAGGTTCTTCCGTAATTTCAAAGAGATTCTGATCTCCCATCCTACTAATAAAATCGGCAGGAATATTCCTGGAAGAAGGTATCTGTTCTATAGAGAACCTAAAATCCAACATTCGGTGAATTACATTGGCATCCCTTGAAATTTTCTTCGGATTTCTCAAATTATAGAGTAATGCGAGATTATCTGTTTTTATAGTAAACTCATTATGCAAGTATAATGAGAATTTTACCATACTATTATATAAGGCAATTAGCTCTAATTCGAATATCGTCCTACCCTTATCTGCTTCTGTTAGTGCACGACTATAAAAGCTAACAGGTCTGAGAACACCTTTCTCATCTTCCTGTTCCAAGGTTGCAGCTAAACATTTTGTCGAGCTGTGTGCACTGAGGAAGAACCTCTTCGAAAAGTTCGGTAAAGCAATTATGGAATTTTCAATAAATTCCTGTTTTACCCTATTGAAATCTTCTCTCTGTAATGGCCCCCAAACAAATTTCTGACGGGACGATCTGAGCATCGAAATTGGTTCTATTAATTCTGAGTAATTTTGTATAGTTTTAGAGTAGTAATTCCAAAACCCTAACAATTTTAACACTCCTCTCCTATTTTTAGGAGCTGGCATATCCCTAATAGACTTTATCCTCTCTTCAGAAATTCTTTTATGACCATTGCCTATCATAAACCCTAGGTACGGAACCTCTTTCTGGAACATAAAACATTTTTTAATGGCTATGGTAGCACCATATTCTCTTAGACGATTAAGGACTTTAACCAACAATTGTTTATGTTGCTCTATGTTTTCTGAAAATAAAATTACGTCATCTGCATAGAATTCAACTCCATCCTCTCTTAGATCACCTAGCATTTTGTGTACAGCCCGAAATAGAGCACACATACTAACAGACACCCCCATTGGAAGTTTCTTATAACAGTAGACCTTATCATCCAGGGCAAACCCTGTATATTTGATACAAGAAGGATCTAAATTTAACTGGAAGAAACTTCGCCTGAGGTCAATTTTCGTAAAAACATTACCTTTTGCTAATATACTAACGGACTCATCCGCATTCGTACACTCCACTGGGTCAAAATCTATTAGACTTCCGAGCCTAGAAAAATTAGTAATCAATCGCTTACTTCCATCAGAATTATTTACAATAAATGATGGACTTCAATAAGGAGTATTCATTTCTACTAAAACTCCTTCTTTTATTAGTTCATCAATTATTATTTTTATTTCCTTTTTCTGAGTTCTGTTTAATTTGTAAGGTTTTTCGCAAAATGGGATGTCATTTTTAACTTTGAACTCATAAACAAAATCTTTAATAGTTCC
>JAGDQP010033648.1:0-20559 GCA_022664845.1 Lepisma saccharinum | reverse complement strand
TTTACAGAGTTTATTAGAAAAAAATTAATAGTCTTGAATCGTTATGATAAATCACAGAATCAGTCAAATAAATCGCAAATCTGTTATTACAATCTATTAAGTCTTGTAATGTGTTATTTCGGAATTTTACTCGTAATAGATTTTTTTTTCCTGCTTTAGACACGTAAACCCAATTTGGGGAAAATAGTGTTTTACCAGCAACCCGAGGATATTTTTAAATAATTATATTTAAATGTGACATTCTCATAGCCCATTTTGATAATCAGAAATATGTTATAATTGTTTATTGTAGGAAGACAGGCAAAACAAATCAATAAACGAACAAAGTAGCCCTCCATGCGCCAGGCGGTAGGGCGTCTGACTACAAATCGGGGGGGGGGGAGCTCGGGTTCAAATCCCGGCCAGGACACTGGAGACGTTTCCATGCCTGGCGCTCTAAGATGCACTCAGTCTGCTATCAAATTGAGTACCAGAATGTCCTTGGTAATCCTGGGCACCTTGGGAAGGTAAAGACGATCGAGCGTGGAACTGACCAGCCCACCTCACTTCGTACCGTAGGTCGAGAACATGAAGAGCGCTACCCCCGCATTCCCCATGCCTATTCACGGCGCGTGCCCATCGCACATGGGATATAGATTTACCTTTTTATTTTGAAGACGGACAAACGAACTCTGGCTTAATAATCAGTTATGTAACCGTAAGTCGATTTCTAACTTGAGTAGGCCCTAATAAATGTGCAATGAAGACTAACCATTTGATAAAAAGGGCAAGAAATACATGGAAATTATAGTTTAAACAGGTGTTCAGTATAAAAAAATGTACACATGAAAACAGTGTTTGGATCAAAACCAAACACTTATTTTTCAACGAATGAGGCATGTATAATCAGTGAGGTGACCGCAGAGGACTGGTATGGCTGTCAACTTCGTTGTAGATATATTGCTTGTCACGTAAAGAGGTGTTTGTCCTTTATTGTGTCATTTCCTTTCGATGAATAATGTATTATTTGAAATGCAAATGAGAAAATGGATATTTGTATTATGAAAGTGCCACCAGATAGCGAAAATCTAATTCCGGCCCTTTTTTTTCCACAATATAAAAAAAAAGCATCGTGTTTAACATTATGGAGAATTTTATTTAATGAAATGTTGTTATTCAGTTTCTAGATACGAAGGATTCAATCTGCATATGGTGGCTAAACGTACAACATTTCTAGAGCTCATATTTCTCCTTTCTGAGAAATTGCTGTCCTAGGATACATCTTGACCCTAGAATTCATGTTGTACCCGTGCTTCTAGATATCTAATATACGTATATATATATTAGAGATGGATCGATACCAGAATTTCTCGATACAGCGATTTCTGACATTCGATACTAGATATTAGATGGTGTTCTTCACACTGCTCAATGCATTAATTGATACATATATAATAAAAATATAAATGCACTGCTTTCCTATTACTTAACTCTATTACTTTATTGAATAACTTCCGGTTAACAACAAATAACTGTAGTGTCAGTGACTAAAGGCATACATTGCTTATTTTCGTAAGTTCTGCAATACAACGAATTCCTTGAAGAACGTAATACCCCAGAAAAATAAGCTTTTGTAGAAACAAGAGAATTAGCCCTAAATGACCGATCACCCTTTTAAAAGCAAGAAAAAGTGTCTGTGAACACTTTTACCAGATGCCAGATTATTTCTTATTTCATAGCAGGGGCAACAGTCCCAAACCACACAAAGAGATGTTCACAGTTAAATGTAGAAGTCAGAGCAGATGAGACGGGGGGGAGGGGGGGGGAGCAAATCATGCAGGGGAGGAGACTCTGATCTCTTTTTCTAGCTTTGTGCGTCTTTAAGATCATGATTCATGAAGAACGGTAGTTTTTCGAGTGTCGCTCATAAATGAGTCTGTTAGCGGCACTCAAATACATACAGCTAGTTTCAGATCAAGTGAACTATAAGCCCGATTTGGATGCTTCAACTTGCATTTGATAACTCTTTGCCATACTAAGACCCAGAAGAAAAAGAAATGGGTCGGTAGGATCTCCCTGGGACCCCCTAGGGCGGTGCGAAAAATAATTTAAATATCACATTTCTGATGATAGCACTGACCCCAGACCATATAGGCGAAAGAAACTAGCGAATGTTAATCTACACTTGAATACCTTTCAAACGTTGTATCACACATCAAAATCGGTGAAGGGTTTCAAAAAGTTATGACTTTTTTTTTCCGAATCACAGAATTTTCATAAATGATTGAAAAGTGTCTCTGTCATTCTGCCCGTCTTTTAGTATTAGCCCCAAATGGTTGTTACCAGAGATTTTTTTGGTCAATTGCAGACCTCAACATGTTGCAGTAAAAACTGCTTATTTTTTTTCATAGGCGTTACCATTTTCGAGATACGGAGCCTACCATGGTCAAAATCGACCTTTTGTATGAAGACTATGCTTTTTTAATAGGCAACCGTACAAAATAAGTAATATAAGTATAAATACCCTTCAGGGTAAAGGGAAGAGTGACGCAAGAATTCTACTCACAAAAGAAGTTATATCCATTTTGCGAGTGACTTTCTTTGTGTCACTATGGCAATAGTGTTTCTTTTGTAATAAAATTAAGAGACTTGGTATCCTCCCTTCCGCCATAGTGACAAAAAGAAAATTACTCGCAAAATGGATATCACTTCTTTTGTGAGTAGAATTCTTGGGCCACTCTTCCCTTTACCCAGAAGGGGTTTTTATACTTATTTACTAATATTTGTTCCATGTTGGGAATATCTATGTTGCATGGCAGGAAGTACATCACACTTTTTGAAACAGGTTCTAAAAACGTGAAAATTGCACTTTTACTTAAAAGAAGGAAATGTTAGTAGTGGTAATCCGTCAATTTGCCCGAAAATATTAAGACGGCTACACACAACCGCGATCTCTGCGTGCGTTCCAAGCGTTCACCGTTAAATTTTCTAGGGTGGCTTTTCTTGTATAGCCATACTGCCTCCGTTGCATTAGATTTTTTCCAGAGTGGTTCATGGATTACTGCTTAGCCTTAAAACCCCACTACCCTTCGACACTATGCAAAATTCATTTACTGTGGGGTCATACCCTTTTACCTCTTTTCGTATTTTTGCAAATTTGTCTATATGATAACATTAAACCTATGACTAAGGTATATAATACTCATCATACAATTGGCGACTGTATTTTCCTGGATTTGCAGAAGTATAATTTAAAGAATAGCGACCTTTATTAACCTTACGATCTTAGTATGCTATTATTTCCATAGAGCTAATAACAGCTTTACTTTATTGATTGCTATTTAATTACGCTGATTGTTTATCATTTTTTATAACACTCTACTCGTATTAATGGTACTATTCGTTCTTTCTACATTTATCTGATGTCCAATGGAACACATACGATTTTCCAGTGTTCGATACTACATTGTTATTCTGTAGCACGTATCTGGAGAGAATAAACTGTAGTTAATCACTGTATGTTATCATTAAAACATAAATAATACCATGAAGAGCTGTCAAAAGATTCAAGACTATTTTGTAGACTTTTCTTTATATTACATTACATTTACGTGTAAAATAAACTGCCTTTTGCATAGCTGTTAATTGATAGTAATTACTATTTTTGCTGTCTTCCGTAATATATTACATTAGTATGTTTTAACCTTTCTAAATTACTCTTTATTTTATGCATGCGTATGCTTTACTTATTTTGTTCTGTTTGACATCATTTCGCTGTTTTAAAAGAGGGAAGGTACGAAAACAGACTAGCAAGCAGCCTCTTTCTTTTATCTC
The DNA here is from genome assembly GCA_022664845.1 of Lepisma saccharinum. Taxonomy (NCBI): domain Eukaryota; kingdom Metazoa; phylum Arthropoda; class Insecta; order Zygentoma; family Lepismatidae; genus Lepisma; species Lepisma saccharinum. The sequence continues at coordinate 16,746 of JAGDQP010033648.1, read as the reverse complement.
AACCGTTTCGTTGTCCTTTTGCCGCCGGCCTGAATGATTTAACATAGTGCATTATGAAGAAACAAACTACAGAATTATCAAAAGGATGGGATGAGTTTTCTTCTTCTAATGGTTTATCGTACTTCTTTTTTCATTCCTATTTTGTAATGCTCCTTCTATAACACATAATATAAATATGTCATCACGGTCCTTTGATGGACCTCTCAATGTCGTCGGTGCTCGGCTGAAAACTCTTATCTCAGGGAAATCCGGTCCTTTGGGATTTTTGGTACAAATTGGCGTCCTTAGCATCTAGAGAGAAGTTTGAATACGCAACTCAAGTCTGGTCCTAGTGGTGGCTACCGAAACTTACCTAAAACTCACTTGAGAAAGCTGATAACCTATTACACAGGACTAGAGCGCTTTGCAGCAGACACTGGTACTGATAGAGTAAAAAACAAATATCAAAAATTGCTATTTATTCTCTATGAACGATCAGATACAAGAACCGATATAATGTTATGGTAGTTGTTCTACTCATAAGTACCGACCATTAGTACTCACGGTCCTCTGAATTACAGATCTTTGCGCTTAATTTCATTTGACAGGTAACAGAATACAGTTCACAACAAAGATTAAATTATAAAAGGCTTCCTTAACCACTTAAACATTCGTGCCGTTATTATACACGTTGAAACAAGTCAAACATTCCATTTAATATCACACTGCATCTTAAAAACAGAAACAATATAAGTTGCAATCTGTTGTCCTTCTCAGAAACGATCTCGCATTATGTAAAAAGCATGAGCTACACCTTATAAACATAAACACATAACACTATTAATAAAATAACTTAGTTTTGTTCTTTTATCAATTGAACTAGCTTTAAAATAAATAAATACAATAATTTCAAGCAAACTATGTGATAAACACATAGGTCATATCATAAATCCCCCCTTCTGAAGAAAAAATTAAATTACAATTTAATTATTACTTTTTAAATCATATAACCATAATAAATATATGGATAATAAGTCAAATATTATATAATTCGTTTTGATAGTATTCCTTTTGATAAATAATTTTTTTATTCGAACTTTCAAGTTCAATTTTCTTTGCATTTCGTTTGTACTTCGTTAACATTTCATTAATATATATATCAATACTCTCCAAACCCGTCTGGTCAGCGTGGGAGCAGTAGACCAACTCCTCCCTTCGGGGAGAGACCTCATCCACTAGTGGATCGATCATGGCTGTGATTTATACATCAATACTAACATCATTTCTTCATAACAATATTATATATAATCTTTCATGATCTACTGTACTTCATTATCTTTTAATGTAATTAATTTTTGTGATATTTCATAACTTTAAAATATACACTCTTCTAACATTTTCATTAATATATTAATTATATTTAATTATTTATTTTTACTAATTGGTTTTATTTCACATTTGTCTTTTTATAAGTTTCTCATTCAATTTTCTCAATAATATTATTCGGAATCGATACATATAATTTCTAGTTTTTCAGTCTCTCGAATTCTATACCAAGTTCTTCCCTATACTTCATCATCTTTTAAACGTATTCCTTGTTTCCTCATAAACCATTGGTAGTAGGTCGGTTTTAGATCTATATTTACCGCTCGCTCCTTTTTCCTTCTAAATTTACAAAACTTCAGTCCAAAATCCTCATCTTATTCTACATTATTCTCATTGGTCATTTGCTTATTATAATTTACACCAAAATATTCTTTTAAATAGAAAAAGTTAACGTTTAAATCATACTTTTTGATTTCTTATGCGTTTTCTCCGTAGTTGATGTCCCCATATCTAGTTTCAAGGGTTTATAGGTAACGGTTGCAGATTCCTTACTTTTTACTTTTACACGATTTTCCTTTGAAATTACTTCCGCATTTCTTCTTTGCTGGAAATTTAGCAGTCATTTTCTTTTTCTCTCGAAATTCTTTCCACCATCTTTACCCCTTTTTTCCTTTGGTACCACTTTTCTTCTTTCTCTTTTGTACATAGACATTAGTTTCACTTGACGGATATTTTCTTTTGTAGTTCGTTTCAATTCGAGCAATCTCGTTTGACATTTTCACAACAATATTTCAGTATGTTGATTGTTTTCATTATCACATCCGGTTCTTCAAGTGGAAACTGATCCTTATCTGACTGAACAAAATCTCTCGCCTCTTTACTCGTTGACGCTATACTACTTATTGGTATCACAGGTTTATTATTATTATTATTAATAATAATAATAGAAACATCATTGGATAATTGCAGGCTATTATCTACATAATGATCGTCAATCTTATCTCTAACCATCACTTTCATACTTGCAATAATCAATGCACTAGATTCTTCAGTAGATTTTCGTGCAGATCTTTTCCTTCCACCCCTGTAACCTCTTTTATGAGAACCGGATCTTCTCGGTCCATCTGAAATGACTTCGTTGTTATTACCGGTTAAATTCACTACAGTTTCGATTTTTACATTTACTTAAAAATAACTATTTTTTGTTGCATCTCTTTATAATTTGCATTACTCTTTGACTTATTTCCTTCCACATATGACAGATGATTAATATTTGTTTCTGAAGATTTACATGATTCCTGTTTCATATTTACTTCATTCCTTTCACTTTGGTTACGTTGAATCTCGCAGGATTCATTTCTTTCTTCTAAGGTCACAAATTTTCTTTTACATTTTTCAATATTCTGCACCATTACAGTATCCATTGCAGCGATTCTAGTATTCATTGCCTTAATTTTTCTATTTATTTCTGAGGTTTGTTTTCCTTCTTCGTGTTGGTTCCTTCTTTCTTCTATAGATTCCACTCCTTGTCGTTGAAGTAAACTTTCAAACTTTGCCATTAATTTATTCATAATCTGTCGTAACTTACCATCAGTTGATTTTTCCATCCGTTTAGTTAACTGATTAACGTATCCTTCGTCACCATTGACTCTTTCCGACATTTCAGCTTCTGATGTTGACTCTTCAAAGCCGCTGGCACCAGTTCCCAAAGCATCATGATTGGTAGCCATTTTTCTGTAATGTTCCTTCTATAGCACAGAATATATATACGTCGTCACTGTCCTAGGTTAGACCTTCTAAAGTCGTCGCTGCTCCGCAGAAAACTCTTATCTCAGGGAATTCCGGTCCTTTGGGATTTTTGGTACAAAATGGCGTCCTTAGCATCTAGCGAGAAGTTCGAATAGGTGCCCAAGTCTGGTCCCAGTGGTGGCTATCTCACATATAAAGGGGGACGTACTGAATGCTTTCGGGCTCTATATGAATGTAGGGAGGATGAGTATTTAGCATACCTCGACGTAATCTCCCTTTATCCATGGGTGATGTCTACAAAACCTATACCAACAGGTAAAATTACATTTCATAAAGGGGACAACATGCCCCAAGCATCTAATGTCCATGGATTAGTCCATTACAAGGTACTTCCGCCGAAATATCTCACTATTTAAGTGTTACAATATAATGCACATAATCGACTGATCTTTGGTTTGTGCCGGTCCTGTATGGAGGAATTAAATAATAACAGGTGTACCGTCAAGGGTGTATTTTGTTCTCCTGAACTTCATATGGCTATAGAGAAAGGCTGTATCATTCTTAATGAGTACAAAATTTGGGAAATGGAAATGATGGAAAAACTTTTCAAACCGTCGATAGTTTCCTCAAAATGAAACAAGAGCCAGTGAGTTTCCTAACAATTCTACAACGGAAGACGAGACAGGCATACATTGGGAATTATGAAAAACATGACGGTATATGTCTTGACTACGATAAGATCAATCACAACCATGAAATAACAAACATTTCTAAAATATTTCACAATTCGTGATATGGGAAATGGGGACAAAGAACAGAACTCCCACAAACGCAAGTTGTTATTGGTGCAAAGAGCTTCCTGGACATTCTAAGATCACCTCACTTGCAAGTGCAAACCTGGGCTCATATATAAGAAAACAAATTACAAGTAACGTTTAAAGATCCTGAACATGAAAAATCACCTCACTCCTTTAGCAATGTAGCAGTAGCAGCATTCATATCTTAGTGGACTAAGGTTCGATTATATAACTTACTGAACACTGTAGGTATAGAACGTCTAATATATTGCGACACAGATTCTGTTATTTATGTACAAAAGAGAAACGAACCATTGTTGTTACGTACTGGAAATTACCTGGGACAATTAACAAATGAAATAAAAGACGGATGAGAGATGCAAAGGTTTATTAGTGCGGGTGCCAAAAATTAGTTATGCTATAAAGAATCTGATTATTGGTGAAGGGAAGTAGGTGTGCAAAGTTCGCGGTATAACTTAGAATTATCGTGCAAGAGAGATAATAGATTTTCCTCACTTTTATAAGTTAGTCACTGAACAGTATGATAAATGACAAATTTTTAGTCCAAACAGTATCTTGCATAAAGCAGGCTACAAAATCGTTTCCAAAAGACAAACAAAACACAGTGAGTGGTCAATAATAAAAGACGGCGGCATAATCCTTCGAACAAGCAGGATGATTCAACTCTTCCGTATGGATATTGTAGCAACTAATGTTAATGGCAATGCAGAATTTTTTATTCAATCACAAAACTTTTCTCTACGAATATATTTTTTGTACATGTTTATTTTTTAATTCGCGAATCAATCTTTTTTTAAAAGTATGGAATACTTTTCGTTTTTTAATCTTTTTGCTGTAAACCTTTCTTACTGTGAAGCTAAAACAAAAATGAAATATTTTTGTTGTGAAAGCATTTTATGAACTGAAACCTTTTAAAACTCTTTTTTGTTGTGAAAACTTTTCAAGAGTTAAAAAAATGAAAACTGTTTTAAAGTAAATCCACATGACAGTTGTGTAACAGGTACTTTTGTGCAAGTTGTGAAGCACTTTTTTATTTTTCCATACTTTCTGTGAGTAGACTTGATCTTACAATAGTGGTGTCCGTATAGTACAACATTATTTCATATGATGAGTTTTATTATTTCAATAGGTGTGTACAATCATAGAACTATGTACCAAAACGTTGACAACAAGGTTATAATTATGTTTATTACTAGTTACCTAAAACCATGACGAGTATCCTATACGGTAACTAAATATATTTTGTACAACTGTGTTTGATTTTTTACTACTACACTTACAACCCTATTCATCATCATCATTGTATCAACACGTTTAACAATATATCGACGACTGTTCAGTAATCTGATTAAGCTTTCTACAATCACAACCAATGAGTAAGACAGAGGTGAAAATGTTTAATAGTTTATATCAGTTGTCTGTATTTACAATATTTATTTTGTAACATTTGCATATGTTCTAGTCGTAATGATTGAGTATATTTTATTATGTCTAATAAAATGTTTCTTCATGATTCGCATCAATACGTTTTATTTCGCTTCCCTTAGAGACAGCACCCAAAAGCTCCATGCAACCATTCTTTCATGCAGAGAATGACATACAGTTTATCTACGTATTCGCCACTTGTAATCATACTTGTGTATGTATTTAAAAATTTCTGCAGTGAATCTTCATTCGTTTAGTGAGTCTGTAATTTTTTCATATATTTTATTGCAGGTACTGAAATAGAATAATATTTCTATATCATCTTCGATGGATTCCATCGTGAGCTGAATGCAGTCGTGGCTCTCAGAGTCTGTTGGAAAATAATTAAACCATGCCAGGCAAACTAATGGTATGTATACCTTCCAATGTTGTATACTGGGCAATACGCATGTGGGACTGATGTCACAACCTGAACATTCACAAATGATTATCGGTGTAGGCTGTACCTTTAACAAAACCCAAGACTAGACGATGCGCAACTTTATTCAAATTCCTGACCAATCAAAATTTACGTTGACACTTTTAACTTGCTACATTGCGATGTACATCAACTTATTTAAGCTGCAGAACAGAAAAAAATGTCACAAATTCATAGATACCTTAAATGTTAATTAATCTGCAGAACAAAAACAAAATGTCACAAATTCACAGATACCATAAATGTTAATTAAGCTGTAGAAAGGGAAATAAACTATGAGCAATTCAAAGAAATCTTAAATGTTACTTGAGCTGCAGGAAAGGTAACAAACTGTTACCAAGTCTAATATATATTTTACAAGCTAATTGAACATCCTATTTGATATATTTAGCTAGTCACACTACGGATCATACAATGGACCCTGACTGTACGCTTTTATAGCGACCAAATATTATATAACAACTTAATAAATTAGTAGGCGTAATTCTCCTAAATAGCAACACAGTGGATGGTCACCCGGTCATGTCATTATATAACCGTACTGTTCCAACATGTACCGTATCACATAAATCTTAATTTATAAAATCTTTTATTCAAGTAATCTGTGTTATCAATACGTTGGTTCGATGGTAACAATTGGTCATGCCGGTGGGCGTCACTGAATGAATCCTGCTTATATGTCGTCATGTCCGTAGGTTTGTAAATCCTTGATATCATTTTATATAGACAACCTGTAGCCGTGTAAGCTATCATTAATCCCTGTTATCCACATCTTTCTCACTCTCTATTTATATCCTATTCACTGTACAGGTGTCTAAAACAATAAACATATCTACAGCATGTGTTATGCAATACGATGCTACGTCTGTAGTATTATCCTTTTACTGAATCATAGTCGAGTGAAATTCAGTCTTAAACGAAGGCAAACAAAGCTTTAACTTATTTTATACATACATAGGTGCCTCGGTGATGTCCACAAGGACACCATATGCATTGTCATTGCATGCTTCAGGCACGTAATGAGCTAAATATAGATTTATTAGTCGTTTTATTAATTTTATAGGATATTTTCCTTCGATATATTCACATTGCTAGTGCGTTATTCCAATATTAGACTCTTTTAAACACAACTGAAAAAGAAAAACTTGTCACCTCCGGTTATTCAATGCCCTAAGAAACTGTTCTAGCATTACATTCTTATATCTGGTACGACATAGTCATACTAATGATTGTTAATTCTTAAATATATCTGTCCTACTTAATTGTACTCCAAATCTGTCTCATTCAGGTGATCAATTCCTATGAAAACAAATAAATGTAAATACAAAGCGTATTTTTCTACCCCCATGCAATCATAGTCTTAATGCGGTATTGTGATTATGTAATATTCAATATCATTTCTCATAACGAAGATTCATTTCGATCTAGTGCATTCAATCCGTTCGAATTCAGAGTCCTAGTAACATAGTTTACATATAACGTTGCATATTCGTTCTATCGTCGCATATTGTAAATAGCAACGGACGGAGATTTAATTATGGTTACCTAAAATAAGAGTACCTCTACCTCTCTAAGCCCCTAAGTACCATTCATGTAGCTGTACCTAATCATATTCACATATGCGATATGGAATATCCTAAAAAATACACATTATTTCTTTATACCAACGGCTATTAGAATTAGTTACCATAAAGACCTTGTAACGACATATTATTCGTAATACCATCCGTTACGGTAGCATTCTGTACATGAAAGCCCTTGTTAGTGATACGAACAGGATTATGTCCATTTCCGTCGTACAATAGAATCCTCCAAGCGTACATGGTATACCAGTATTTTTATGTCACATATAGTACGTTAAACGATTTCTCTCGTCTTTATATCGATTAAATACTTGCAAGGTAGCTCATACGAAAGTCGAATATTTTATAGATTATTCATATTACATACAGTGCACTATTTCGATCCAGCCTTTTCTGATGCCTCCATACTTTATTCTGTCATTTTCAAACAATATTAAATTATTGTGCACACCTTAGTTCCGAATTATAGCATATTTCCTTTTCTCATTAATTTTACCATATTTGTAAACAAACATAAAGTTTTTCGATGCCCTGTAGATTCTTACACCAGTAGGTCCTTCATACTCAAAGTACATGACATTATGTCGTCTTCATTCTTTATGCATCTCTTTTCATTTTAAAACAACCAACATTAATTTTTTCGATGCCCTGTTTGTCTACGTTCATTTACATCTCTCTCCGTTTTATAAATATAAGAACACATACTTTTTGCGTACCGTGTAGTGTCCAACAAGAGTAGTTATTTCATATTCAAAGTACATGTACTTACTTCCTGTTGATTCTTATTCCGCCTCTTTCACGTTTTATAATAAATACGGCATGTACTTTGATACCTTGTTCTTCAAGACCCCAACAATTATTTTCATGTCATTGTTCTAAACTTGCGTACACAACATCATATCTGGGTCACATTTACATCATTAACAAGTGTGTGTGTGTGTGGCTTTCATTTGTATATTCTTTGGATATATAAGTTCCCTTCTTTATTTATTACGTTCCTCTCTTACGGCTTATTTTCTCATCAATGGTTACGTCAAACTAGCGTTGGCAGCTAACATGCCGACCTTACTACCATAACAAATCCCATTCACAGACACACAAACGATGTACACGCTTCATTCTTGGGTTAGATTGAAAGCAACAATCTACCAAACGTATACCCCCACCACTCCATGCGCCGACTAATCGTTTGTTCCCTTCACGAACATCTACTGTATCCATCACCTGTCACACTACCTTGCAAGTCAACCCTTTGTGGACGTCCGCTTGTTAACGTGCTATCTTAAATGTGTCAACAGGCATGGATAGCGTCCATCATCTTTGTTCGTTTAGATTTCACTTGTCATGGAGGATACACCTAAGTTCCCGTTGTTGGATCAACATACGACTTGCGGGACGGTATCTACTATTCATACAACAAGATAAAATAGCAAAACAAATAGGAAAAGGAAAAGAAACAAGAAAAAGAAAAACGCTCTTCGAACTTTTCTTAATGCAGTTATATTACGGAAGACAGAAAAAATAGTAATTACTATCAACTAACAGCTATGCAAAAGGCAGTTTATTTTACATCTAAATGTACCGTAATATAAAGAAAAGTCTACAAAATAGTCTTGAATCTTTTGACAGCTCTTCATGGTATTATTTATGTTTTAATGATAACATACAGTGATTAACTACAGTTTATTCTCTCCAGATACGTGCTACAGAATAACAATGTAGTATCGAGCACTGGAAAATCGTATGTGTTCCATTGGACATCAGATAAATGTAGAAAGAACGAATAGTACAATTAATACGAGTAAAGCGTTATAAAAAATAATAAACAATCAGCGTAATTAAATAGCAATCAATAAAGTAAAGCTGTTATTAGCTCTATGGAAATAATAGCATACTAAGATCGTAAGGTTAATAAAGGTCGATATAATTTAAATTATACTTCTGCAAATCCAGGAAAATACAGTCGCCAATTGTATGATGAGTACTATATACCTTAGTCATAGGTTTAATGTTATCATATAGACAAATTTGCTAATATACGAAAAGAGGTAAAAGGGTATGACCCTACAGTAAAAGAATTGTGCGTATTGTCGGAGGGTAGTGGAGTTTTAAGGTTAGGCAGTAATGGAGACCACTCCGGAGAAAATCTAATGCAACGGAGGCAGTATGGCTGTACAAGAAAAGCCACCCTAGGAAACTTGACGGCCAACGCAAGCAACGCTTGGAACGCACGCAGCGATCGCGGGCGTGTATAGCCGCCCTAATATTTTCTGGCGAATTGTTCGATTACTACTACTAATATGTTCTTTTTGTAGGTAAAATAGCCTTTTGGGTGCTGCGAAAAGAAGCTCCATAATCACACAATATACAGAAACCATTTTGTGAAACTTGTTTGGTATTGTTTTAAAAGGTTAAATTGACGAAGAAAAAATACAAAACAGCTATTTAAAATGAACAAGAAAACAACTACTGCCATTGCTATCGTTTGTATTCTGAAACTTGAGATTATGACGTAATAATATAGCCGCCAGAGCTCTGAAAAATCGAAAAGTATTTTTTTTTTTTAATTTCAGTAGAAAGCCTACAAATCATTTATGTTCAGTCAGAATTGCCCATTGATTGAGTTATCATTAACATTATAAACGAGCTTCTGATACGCACGGGATGTACAGTTTTTGATAAAGTAGACTCTGAACTACTCCGCTCAATAGACCTCGGCGTAAATTTAACCCGTGACCACGCGTCCAGAAAGCGATGGCGCTAATTCCGAGGTCACAATCTCTCATTTCCACAATACAAAACACATAGAAACTTCATTTCAGAACTTAAGAAGATTTGTACGAAACGCCAATAGCTCAGGTGGTAGAGCGATCGCTGGGGAGTCCTGGATTCGTTACCAGTGGCTAACTGACTGAGGTTTCTCAGGATATTTCTTCATTCACACCAAGCAAATACCGGGATGGTACCTTAAAGTTAGGCTCTGTCAGAGTCCTTCCCGCATTTTCCCTATCTAATCCATAGATGCCTGAAGGTCTTAAAAGAAATTCAAATTCAAGGGACTCTGACTCTGATATATAAGTCATAAAGTTCCAGCATAGAATTATTTTCAAAGAAAGATATCAGTGCTTAAAAAAACGTATCAAAATATCGACAAAAGTATCGAATTCATTAGTTGGGGTATCGATCGAATCGAAAACTTATTTATAATACTGTATATCTTCTTCGAATTTAAATTCAGAGGGTTAGGGAGGGTCTCAAAACGTCTGCCCTTCAAAACCTAATGGTATATCACAACAACATATTAAAAAAAAAAATAGTTAATCAAGCTTGCTTAGCAATGCTAAATTGGGGAAAATACTGACATTAAAGGCACCATTTTTGTTCTTAAATGTAACCAAGGTGGTTATGTCCAATATCCATAGTTTTGCAAATCTGGAAAACATCTTGTTTCTTGTGTTGTGTTTGACGGAAATGTTGATGATCAAATCCTAACGTAAGCTGATTTTTTTTAAGTAGACCTCCTATGTCTGAATCTATTAGTAAAATTGCCTTTAGATCTGTCTGCAAGCAGAACACCAATCACAGAGACAGACCGAACCTTCTTCGAAAACACGTAAGAAGACGGATCATTACAGTTCATGTACCTTCGAAGTTACATTGAATACAGATTGTTTTTTGTAATATTTTGTAGTTCTTGGGAAATTTCACTGCTTGCAGAATCGGTTATATCCGATACTCAGCACCCTCGGTCCAGTAATTACGAAATCTGACTTCGAATATCTTTTTGAAAGGACAGCAGCCTCTTTCATAAGGAATTTCAAGCAACGTTGCGGATTCTTACAGCTCAAGACTTCTTTTGTCCTTTCGTTCTGCTGCTAATGAGTGTGCAATGTTTTGAACGAAAACGTTATTGACGGGTTTGGAATGAGATGGCAGGATAAGCGTTGTCCATTGAGAAGGATGCCCATAAAATAGCATGTTACCAGTAGAACTTTTGAATACACAACACAGGCAAAAGAAACCAGTATAGACATGCTAAAAAAAACAGACACACGACAAAAAATCAGCAAAATTACAGACAAAAAGAGTAGTGTACGAAATAAAGGCATGAGAAAGGGACAAATAAAACGATGAATATAAGAAGAGCACCTTATAAAGGATTACAAAAATAAGTGGAAATATGTAGTGAAGAAATATTGAAAGTAAATAGCCGAGGTTGATTCTGGAATTGAACCAAAAGATGAACAAGTTCTTTTAGATTCTGTATTTACTGTATATGAAGTAGTATTCTTCAGCTTTGAAGAACAGATCAAATGCGATAATCGTTAATAATGCTTCTGTTTCGAACCCTTTTCGACTTAACTGTTTTACTTCATGATCAGATGACTTAAACTTCCTGATTTGTATTCTTTTTTAGCACTTGACGCTAGTTATACACCATCTATACTATTAGATTGTAGTCTAGATTCAACATTTCCAGGACCATAAGGCCAGTTCCAGTGTTTCATCTATTAAAATAAAAATAACTCAAATGAAATGAAGAAGAATAGTTTTGTAAACAACACTTTTGTTCACTCTGCTTCGAATAAACACACTATAAGGAGAAGCAGTAAAATCCAATGCAAATACTCTAAATAACGTGACTATATGAGGATTGTAAATACGTAATATTTGCTTAGCAGCATTTGACGTCATCAGCAGTGACTTCATTCTTTTTTCATCCGACTCTAGATGCGACTTTGTTTATACCTTAAGAGTATTTAATTGGATAGTCTTATGAGTGGACACGAATCTTTGGTACATATGGAAAATAAAATAAGTAAACATTTCTTTGTGTCAATATACGCCAGGGACAGTTTTGAGCGGATCACATTTGTTAAGTCATAGCAAATGGAAATAGTGAATCCGTCTTGCTTCTCCCATACGTGATCATTTGCATGTGATGTTTGTATCTTATTGCATTCGCAGTCAACAATGTATTTTTGTTTGAATTACTTGTATTAACGTTCTAAACGAGATTGTAGGCTCCTAAGGACGTGACCTACATTATTTTGTTAAAGTGAACTCAAACAACTATGTTCAATAGACTGCTACCGAGTTTGAAACCCGAATCATGCGCATAGAAAACGCGTGTGGGATCATTCCTGCTGCATTAAATATCCTCACCAGCTGCTGACGTTCAAAGGAAACTACAGAAAACCGAAAATTGTCATTACAAAATTAATGCAACTTCATCTATAGTTACGGCTATTGCCAAATTACGTTCTATGCTGTGTAAAATGTTCTACAACATAAACTGAATTAAATAACGTTCAAAATTGTTGTCTAAATTATTACTATTTTCTAAACTATAAATTAAGATATGAAAACGTCATATGACCATAAAAGATGCTCTGGAACAATGTCTTTAAGAAAACATGGGATATAACGATAAAATCCTGTTACTATTGTAATTTAAAAAGATTTAATATCATTGGAATTAATAACACAGAAAAAAAGACTATAAAGGGTTTCTTTTTAGCTTCCTTCCGGGTTCGGGTTCACTTCATTTTTCACTTTTTATCAATCGTCATGTCTTTAAGGCTAATGTAAAGCAAAGATCTCCAACAAAAGATGGCAGCACTATCTCCGTATATGTCTAATGTATTTTTATCGTTGCACGGAATTTCAATGCTGCTCCTACAAATTTAAGCGTAGAGAGTTCAAACTTTCAGGGAAGAAAGTTCATAACCAATTCAAGAGTTCTATCCGTGCTGATGTTTTTAAAAATTTATTTCTTGTTCATTATTGAAAGAACTTCATTGTTATAGGTTTGGATATCCATAACAACAGTGAAGTGATTTTAACAATGAACAAGAAAGAAAATAGAAATCAGCACGGATACAACTCTTGAATTGATTATGAACTTTCTACCCTGAAAATTTGAACTCTCTACGCTTAAATTTGTAGGAGCAGCATTGAAATTTCGTGCAAAGATAACAATACATTAGACATATACGGAGATAATGCTGCCATCTTTTGTTGGAGATCTTGGCTTTACACTAACCTTAAGGTTGTGCGATTTCCGAATTTAGCTATCGAATTTCGATATCGTTCGGGAATCTAACATTTTTTGTAAGAGCAAAATATTAGGGTAAAGGCATCTGTGGTCGGCCAGTTAAGGGATTTCTTTCTTGGCCTAATATGTACACACTTTAATTGTTTACACCTTTATTAACTAAAATAAAACATTTATAACTCAAAATTTTACACATATTTCGCATGAAGATTGTTTTTAGGAAAAATAGGCAATTCCCACCAATTGTCATTCAGAACCAGTGGTCAGCCAGTTAAGTACCAGTTCTCGGACATGTTGACCAAGTCTATCTCAAGCCCGCGACAACCCTCAAAAGTTTCCTTACTACTCAGGAATTAGAAGACTGAAAGAAAAGATTACAAGAATATATACAAATCATTACTTAATGCACAGATTACTTTAAGCACAACGCACTACAAGTTTAAATACCAAAAATATCTCAACAAAGCAGCACAAATTATTGATATATGCCATAGAGTTGGGAATAGAATAGAGGTAGCGTGAGGCTGTTTTTTTTGGCGAGGGGTGTGAAGCTAAGAGACGGAAGAAACGAGGCACGTCCACCACATTGACTCGCCTCATATTTAGGGACCCTCTATACCAAGTATTGCTTTCTCATTCTTTCTTTCCTATAGGAAAAGAAAGTTATTAATGAGAAGCCCGCATGTCAGATGAAATCTCCAAAATAGCTATCGTTGTTCGAAAAGATAGCTGCTTCGCACAGAATTAACAATTGTAAAATGCTTTAAAATGTCCAAGATGTGTTGTGCTGTAGACCTACATTGTAGTCACACTACAGAAGTGGGCGTTTGAAAAAGGTCTCGGGCTGAACCACAGTACTCGGTATAGAGGGACTCTAATGGAGTCACATAATATGGATGCCGCTGAACCGTAAATTTGGCTTTATGTGATGTCATGTGAGCTCTCTCTATCCTATTCATAACTCTATGGTATATGCTGTCTTAATCAATTTCCAAGTTGCTGTTATCTTTGTTAACATAGTTGCTAAATATCATGCTTTGTGGGATAAACTTCGAAATTCTACGTTGATAAATTTCAAAATGGACAAATGTTGGAAAGCATAGTCTTGTGAGAAGTGCCATTATACATGTTGGTGAAATATGTGCATTTATCTCTATATTCAAGCACATTCAAGCCAAAGCTTGAAGCATTACTGGAAAATATCTGGTCAATTATATATTTTTAAAAAAATGATGAAACATTTACAAAATAACCTTCTGACGTTAAAAGCTTTGCCAGTAAGAAAGATCATTTTCCAGAAAAGAAACTGTTAAGGAAATAAGGAAAATGTTTTTAAAATATACTGGCAGAGCCGGATTAACGGAGAGGCCTAAAGAGGCTGCATGCAGCCCAGGGCTGGGTTGCAAGAAAAATAAATCTGTCTTAAGCAGACCATCGAACTGTACATAATACTGGAGTGACTACTTAAATCATAAAACGGGCTGCACAGTGATAAGAAGCGTAGAAAACTGAGTTAGAACTGAAAATTTGTTCCTTATTGGTTTAGACTGGAAGCGGCCAAACAAGTTTAAACGTTTGTTCTGGTGTCTATCTTTAACACTAAGTAGTCACTCCAGTATTATGTAGAGCTCGATGGTCTGACTTAAGTCAGATTTTACACTTTTAAGTATTTTCTTGCAACCCAGCCCAGGTCCCCGCCAAAGGTGTATGTTTAAACCTATTGTAGTGCATTGTGCCAACAAATGTACTAATTTATGCAGTAAGTAATGATGCATATATATTCTCTTTGTATCGTTTTCTGTTTTCAAAGTTCGCAGTAGGAAAGAAAGGACAGAAGATTGCGCCGTTCTGAGACAATTGTCACCAACATTTGCACGCACAGAAATTTTGCGTAATGTAGACTCACCATATTAATTATATTTTTGAACGTACATTTACTAAATTAGAAAGAAGGTTTTGGTAAGTTGTTGTTATTGATAATTTTTATACTACTTCGGTATTTCCTATTTGTGCAGATTGGCAGAAAATCTTGAAAAAGTACTGTTACGACCTTCTGCCATGAAAGCAACGATATCTATCCATCTTAAATTAAAATAGATACTGTTAAATGTACTGTTAAAAAGTCTATTAGCTTATTATGAAGAATTTAACATCACAATACTAGCTAGAAGACACAGCCTAGCCGAAAATATGAAAGGTCGTGAATTCTATACACCTATAGTGGGAGATATGACTATTGCGTATTATTTATTATATAAAGTGAAAACAGAATATTCGAAAAGCTGGACGAACAATTAATGTTTTAAAACTATAAAAAAGGACAGTTTTACCATAAATTTTAGGACGCTGTTCTTAATTCTCAAATAAGATTTCCGGCAAATCCTAAGTTAACATCGAAGACTGAAGTTTTTTATTCGAAGTCATTGAAGACTTTTATTTTTTTCCCTCGGTATACAATGCTGCTATCGATAGCTGTAAAAATTAAATATCAAATTAAAACTGAAGATAATTTGTATACACATTTTATGTGATATAGTTCTGTTTTTAACCAAATTTATGTGAAAATGGCCGACCACTGGGATATATTCGACAATCGGTGGCTTTACCCTATAGAAAAATAAGGAATGTAACATATCGTATAACTAGAAAAAATGTTGATAATCGAATATCATTCATGTCAAAGAATCCTCGAAAATTGATTATCGTTCACGTCGAGTAATCGTTGGAATCGCTCATATCGAATACTCTTTACAAATCAAATAAAAATCCTATCATAATATGTTTCGTTATCAATAATCGCCATATGTATTTTCGATTTTCTTCATACCGATATTGTAAAATATCGATTGTTCAACATTTGATTGAATTGTTTCAGTCAGAAACAGGATATAGCCTCCGAAACCTTTCTCTCCCTTACTTTATTTCATAAGTGATTTAGAATAACGACTGAAACGTGATCAAAAGGCGAGAGATCCAACGTGGCTTGAAATTGATGGATCATTAGTGTCTACGAGGACAGGAAGAAGACAATTATCTGCTCCATAAATTATTTCTGCTTTGTCTGTTTTGAAGACTTTTGTTTCTGAGATTGTGAAATTCAATTTTCAGGATATAAATACATGAGTTTATCGCCTCGTAAATCGTATTGACGTCAAGAAATTTGGATTGGTTCAGAATAAGCATCATCAACTTCAAAATAGATTGGCGTAGAAAAGCCAAAACCGGAACAAGAAAAGAGCAACGGAAATTGAGCTTATAAATATAGATGTAAATATAGATCAATTGTATCTGTACCTACAGAGGCTTGATGTACACAAAAAATCGGAAGTT